>JBBMKA010000001.1:6231338-6246404 GCA_037833695.1 Sechiopsis laciniata
TTAAAGTACTTCCCCCTTAACAATCTACTAAGTAAACTATCAGGATTTCTAAGAATTCTCCAACTATGCTTAGCTAATAAAGCTTGATTAAAGATATTAAGATTTCTAAAGCCCAAACCCCCTGACTCCTTACTTTTACCCAGCTTATCCCAACTAATCCAATGAGATTTACCCTTATTAGAATTTTCCCCCCACCAAAATCTAGCACACATTCTTTGAAGATCCTCATTAAAAGACTTAGTCAGGCGAAAGCAGCTCATAATATAAGTTGGAATAGCTTGACCAACTGCTTTAATCAACACCTCTTTCCCTCCTCGAGACAACATCTTGCCTTTCCAACCTTGAAGACACTTTTCAAGCCTCTCTTTTATAGAATTGAACAAAGCTTTCTTATTTTTACAATTTTGCGAAGGCATGCCCAGATGAATCCCAAGATTCTCATTAACCTTAACCCCCAAAGGACTACTCATGGAATCCTTCTCTCTACCACCAACATTACCACTGAAAAGAATTGCTGACTTTTCAAAATTAATTGTTTGGCCTGAGGATTTTTCGTAACAGATAAGAATCTCTTTTATCTTTAAACAATCATCATTAGTGACCCTGAAAAACAACAAACTATCATCAGCAAAAAAAAGATGGGAAATAGAGGGACATCGATTGTTAATTTTAAAGCTTTTAAACTTGTTCATCTCTTCCTTTTTTTTAAGAAGAATCGATAGCCCCTCAGCACAAATAAGAAAAAGGTAAGGCGATAACGGGTCTCCCTGTCTCAAACCCCTTTGAGGAATTATATCTTCATGAGGAGTTCCATTAACCATCACAGCATATCTAACCGAGGTTATGCAACGACCGATAATATTAACCCAATCCTGGCTAAAGCCTAATTTGAGCATCATACTGAGAACAAAACTCCAATCAACTCTATCATAAGCTTTGCTCATATCAAGTTTAAGAGCCGCCCAACCAACTTTGCCAGCTTTCTTTTTATTAATAGAATGAATGCATTCAAAGCCCATAACTACATTATCAGTTATAAGTCTTCCAGGGACAAAAGCCGCTTGGTTCGGGGAAATGATTTTATCAATAATATCCTTTAGTCTATTGGTAAGCGATTTAGCAATGATCTTATAAACAGTATTGCACAAACTGATCGGCCAAAACTCCTCTATTCTCGTCGGGGCAACAACTTTAGGGATTAAAGTAATCAGGGTGTTATTAAATCTATCCAAAGGTCACCCCTCGTTAAGCACCCCCAAACACACTTTAGTCACATCATCACCTACTATGTCCCAATAATTTTTAAAAAATAAACCATTAGTTCCATCGGAGCCCGGAGCCTTGGAAGGATTAAGATTTTTTAAGGCTATCTCAATATCCAACCTAGAAAAAGGTTTATCTAAAAATTGACAGTCTTCACTCGAAAGCCTTTTCTCCACTCCATCCAGAATCCTCTCATACGCCTTAATATCCATAGTATGGGCAGAAAAAAGATTATAGAAGTAATCTCTAGCAATGCAGGCAATCTCCCTCTCATTGTAGTGCCAATTCCCATTACAGTCAACTAACTTATCTATCCTATTTCATTTCTTTCTTTGAGAAGCACACATATGAAACCACTTTGTATTCTTATCCCCCCACTTTAGCCAATCTTCACGAGATCTTTGCTTCCAAAAAATCTCTTCCTCCTCAAGCAGCCTTTCAATGTCATTTTCAATATTGATAATTTCATCGGATCTTAACCCCCCAGAATTAACCATCAAAAGCGCAAGATGATTTTCTTTAATAATAATAGCTTGTCTAATTGATCCTTTTAATCTGTCTTTGTTCCAATTGGCCATTTCAATTAAACTACCTTTAATGCGATAAATAAGATTACTAGCATGATTCCCTAAACTCCCACCTACCCCCCAATTTTTCCTCTGCACCTCTTTACAATCATTGAACTTAACCCAACTATCTTCAAATCTTATAATCTTTTTAGAGTAATTAAAAATCATAGACCCCTCTCCCACCCATCTAAACTCAGCAGAAATAAACCTATGGTCAGAAGAATGAAAATGAAGATTATTGATAGAAATCTTACCAGACTTTGATACAAAAAGAGGGTTGGCAAAATAACTGTCAAGCCGAACTCTAGTAGCAAAAACAGACTTTTTATTTTTAATCCAAGTAAATTTGTCGCCAGAGAAACCCAGGTCAATGAGCGAGCACTCATTGATAGCTTCCCTAAAATCATCCATACCAACCCTGCTTCTTTCGGAACCATACAACTGATCCTCCAACAACAGAATTTCATTAAAGTCACCACCCAGCATCAAAGGCAAATTCTAACAGCTTGCTAGTCTTTTTAAAAGATTCTAGGAATCTCTACGCTTACTTTGAATAGGGTTTCCATAGAAACCCGTAAATCTCCATCTCCCAAAAAAATCATTGATTAAGATATCAATATGACCCTGAAAGAAAGAGAGAACATTCACATCTAAAATCGAACTCCAAAATAACATTAAGCCCCCGCTCAGCCCAATAGCAGGAACACACAAACAACAATCAAAATTTAAGCAAATTTTCAACTTATCCACCGCTTTCTCACCACATTTAGTTTCACACACAAAGACAATTTGAGGTCTCACTTTAAGCACTTCATGCCGAAGCGCTCTAATGGCTCGGGAGTTTTTTAGCCCCCGAGCATTCCAGCATAGAGTTTTCATTGCATCCGGTGAGACTGTTCAACAGTCTTCGCCGATATCCCATTGATCGAATCAATGTAATCAAACCTCCTTTTTTTCCCTTCCCTTTCCCTTTCTTCCCTTGCCAACTCATGTTTTTTACCAATAAATTCCTGCTCTTTTTCCATAGTAATCCCACTTGACTGATCAATCAAACTCCCTCCCATTCGCGCTCTCCTTTTCCATTTAATAATGGATGATTTCCTGCTACCTTTTTCATCATTTATCCCTTTATTCTCCATTCCATAAATATTAGATTGTTCCAGCCCTTTCTCCATTTTCGAAATTCCTTAATCAACCATTATAGAAACTTCCTGCTCCTTCAATTTATGATGAGAAATTGGTAAATCCAACAAGATAGACCCAATTGGATCTAAAAATTCCGTAACTTTATCAACATTGTCACCATTCCTTTTATCTCCTCTAAATTCATTGCTGTTGGAATTAACAGCCTTATTACTAATAGATTTTGATTTATCATCCACACAAGCAGAATTTAATTGTAAGCTTCCCTTATTAGAATTAGGCATTGAACCCAATTCTTTAATAACCACTCTTTTAGCTGGTCTACGGTAAAAATCCCCATTATCCAAGTGTTGATGGGCTTTTATATGGATATCAAATGGCCCAAAAAGAAGATCATTTAAACCTTCTGCGATGACCTTGCCTTTTCCTTTTTCAACTGCTTTGTCCCTCTTAAACGTCGCCATGTGTCCCTTCTCTGCCACTTCATTAAAATGATTTGAATCAATTTTGCACAGCTCATCTTTCTCCTGACCTAGCCCCAAAAGTGGTCACCTTTAGTTTACTTTTATACCAAATTTTTTTTAAATTAAATTCACATTAAAATTAAATTAATCATTTTATCAATATATTTATATTTAAAATTAAATTAGTTATTATTTTAATTAATTATACGTAACATAATTAAAGTTTTTGCTATCTCAATGAATAAAATATACATTATTAAAATTTAAAGGTAAATTATTTTATTTTAAACATAAAGATAAATAAATCTAGATCTAAGTATTAGAAGTATATGTTTTCATGTTTTCAAAAAAAAAAAAAAGAAGTATACGTTTTCATTGATTTTATCCAATTTTCTACTTACAAAAGAAAGAAAAAGGAAAAAAAGAAATTTATTAATTTTATTTGGTCATATATATATATATATATATATATTTTGTCCAAAAGTAACTAAAAAATTTGTTTTTCTTTTACTATGCTTTCATTTTTGGATACGGTTAATCATTACAAGTCATAGAAATTAGGTTGAATGACTATTAACTTGTCTTTCCTATTGCATTTTTATTTATTATTTTAATTTTAATTTATAAAATTGTATGTATTTAGGGAACAAAAATATTTGTAATTTTTAAGTTTGGAGTCTAATTATATTAGGCACATATATTTCAAAATTGAATAATTTTATTCATGATATTTTAATAAAATTTAATAATACTCAATTTGAATCATTCAGATAACAAAATCGCTAGAAGTATAACATAAAGTTGACTATACTAATTTTAAATTCTAATATATTGATAAATTTATTATTTTTACTTTTAAAGTAAATTTAATATTTGTTTAAAAAATAAATTAAAAAACACACTATGATTAAAAATTAGCATTATTAATTGTCATGAGTACAAATATTTAATTGAAATATAAGAACAAACACAAATTAAACTCTAAACTTAAAAGATCAAAAGTGAACATAATTAAAATGTTTAATTTTAAACTTAGGGACCAAATGAATGTGGCAGATAAAGATGTTAATTTTTTAAATATATGACCAAACCCAAACTAAAGCCTAAATCTCCTTCTAAAAAAAACAAAAGCCTAAATCTATCAACTAACAAAGTACTTTTCCCAATTTTTAATGGTTAATTTTAGGAGTGTACATGGGTTGGGTTGAGTAAGATTGAGGGAGATTTTTAACCCAACCCAAAAATTTGGATTGGTCATTTCTTCAACCTAACCTAATCAAAGAGACAACCTAACTCTTACATTTTAAGGTTGAGTTGTATTGGGTTATCGGGTTTACAATAATTATAAGTTCAAAGTTCGACCGTAAACTTAACAAGAACACACTTGAGAATTGCTTCAATCTTCAAAATTTTAATTTCAATATAAGATTTCATTAAACCCTCAAATATGAAATTAAATCAAAATAAAAAAAGTTTATGCTTAATTTGTAAATAATAAAAAAATATATTTAAAAAAGAAAAAAAAGAATTCAACTTAAAATTGAAAATTGTGAGCCACTTGTTGACTTAATTCAACCTAAGATTAAATTATAAGAATTATTAAAAAAAAAAGGTGATTACAAATATTAAAACAACTTAATATAAATAATTGAAATTAAAATTCTAAATGAAGTAGTTGAATAAAAAAAAAAGTGAAATGATTAAAAAAAATAAATCTCTTTTCAATCAAATGCGAAATTAAGAATAGATAGCACTTATTATATATGAAATGTTTAAAAATAATAAAATTTTAATGAAGCACATATGGGGATTGAACTTGGGTATTTGTCAGTACTGGGAAGCAACAAAACCAAACCATTCCATTACAAGCAACTTATTAATGTTTAATGTATATTGTACATAATATAATGCTTCGGTTCGGGTTGAACCAACCCAAGAACCGACTCAAAAATTCAATTTTCTTTATTTTTCAACTCAACCCAACCCAGAAAAATACTTAACCCAACCCAACCCTTACGGTTTGGGTTCGGTAGTCCGGGTTCGTCGGGTTACTGGTTTTTTTATACACCCCTATCGACAACTATACACAATAGATTAAAATAGAAAAATCCAACTTTTAACATGACTATAAATAGAAAAAATACACCGAGAAGGACGGTGACTTAATAGTTTCATTGTTTGGTGGAAATCCAATTCAACACCATGTTTACAGGTTTGAATTAGTATTTAGTTCTTATTTACTTGAGTAGTAGTACCTTCCTTATAGAATTTGTGGTCACCTTCCCCAACTTCTACTAAAAATAAATAAATAAAACAAATAAAAAAAAAAATTTGTACTAAAAATATCGAGTACATTTTACACAAAAGAGTTATTACTATATATTTCTAAATGAATTAGTGTATACATACAATTGAACTTGAAGATAATGTGTGGGAATACTGTTACGACCCAATTTTTTTTTTTTGTTATAATTTATTTCCCATGGTTTGTTTGAGAATTTAATTTTAAGAATTAAATAGTAGTTATGGTTATTTTTTGGTTTGGGGTCAATTAATTGATTTAAATTAGTTTTGGGTGTTATTTGAAACTTATGAAAGATAAATGTTAATATTATTTATGTCTCTCTAAATCCTAGCCACCCATCTTTTCTTGTGGAGAGTTTAAGGCACCCCCAGGTTTTCTTTCCCTTTCTCTTGGTTTTTTAAAATGGTAAGATAAATGGGCAATTTGTTTTGTTTTAATAGCTGGCACACAAGTTAGTTACCTTTTAAATTAACTTTTCATTTGTTTGTTTTTTTTACGGTACTGAGCAAGCAATTATAAAAATAAAAAAACTTGTGTGATCATTAAATGCATTGTTTGCTTGATATTTAATTGATTAATTTGCTAAATTGTCTATAAGATGCATGGATTTAATCTCTAAGCTAAGTTTGACCTCGTTGACTTCTATGCTTGTTGTTTGAGCTACTGATAGTTTGTTTATCATATTTTTATACGAATATTTCTTGTGCCTCAGTAGTATGGGATGCTGAGTAGTAAATAGGATGATTGTAACTTATAGGACCAATTTCATTTCCTATAAGTTTTATCAGGACTAGTTGCGTTTCCTGATCTATATTAGGGCCAGTTGCGTTCCCTAATTTTGTAAGACCAGTAGCGTTCCTACCAGTTCTATAGGACCAGTTGCGTTTCTTATAAGTTTTATCAGGACCAATTGCGTTTCATGATCTTTAATAGGGTCAGTTGCGTTCCCTAATTTTGTAGGACCAGTAGCGTTCGTACTAGTCTTGTAGGACCAATTACGTTTCACGATCTTTAATAGGACCAGAAGCGTTCCTAAACTAGATAAAACCAGTAGAGTTTCTTTTAGCAGTATCAGTTGTGTTCCTGATAATAATCACTTGGACCAGATGAGTTCCTTACGTAAATAGGCCAGTCAAGTACCTGAATAGGTGGGACCAGTTGTGTTTTTCCCAAATAGCTGAGCCTAGAGGTTCTCAACTTAGAACTTTTGAGTCTAAGCTCGTTGTAGATAATTAGGGCAGTTGTTGGTTAAGTGTTGAACTGATGTATGCATGTTTGTATTCTAGGTGGGAGTTCTTATTGAGTAATCCTCATTACTCACCCTTATCATTTTTCTCCCTCCAGGTGCTGAGATATACCGAGACGAATGAGCTGGACGAGGCTGTTGAATCATGGGGGACACGTGTCTTGTTATTTATTAACTATATTTTATTCTGCATGAGCTATTTAATAAATATTTTATTTCAATTCAGAAAGTTTGTTATTTATATTTTGAATTATCTTGGCCAGGAGAACGTTTTACTATTTGCTATCTTGAAGATTTATCTGAATTTAATTTAAAGAGCATGTTTTGATTTTTTTTAAATATCTGAGACTTGTTGAGATTTTAATCATGTATGCGGGTAAATACCTATTATAGGCTTTATTTTAAGTCGAGTCTTTACAAATACAATGATTTTAATCTCAAATTTCAATATGGTTCATGCATTCTTGTTGCTTTCTTTTGTTCTTGTGCTATCAGATCAAAATGGTGTGAATGCAAATAAGGTTCAAAATAGCGATACAATTAATTGGAGTTTAAGAGATTTGTACCAACTGAACCAAATCCAACAACATCTCGAGAAATCCCCCAAAAAATTATACTAGATAACCTATTTTTAAAACCTATTTACAAATATGTCTAACTTTTTCTTAATTAGCAAAAATGCATTTTCAAATTTAATTTAATTAATTTTTTTAAAAAAAATATCAATTTGCCATTAATGAATATGAAGATATCAAATTCAAATTCTTTCAAAAAAAAAAAAAAAAAATCAAATTCAAATTTATAATTTTCAAAAATAGATTTAATTTTATCTATATTTAGATTTGATTTAATTATAATTTGAAATTAAATAATTAATTATATCAAATTATTTTTAATAAAATTTGAGATTCCTTAATCCTTTCTAATAATTGTCATCGACCTTCTTCAAAAGCCATTATGGCACGCACTCCATGTTTGTTTTTTTCTTTAGAATTTTTATTGCCAACTGTTCTAAAACTCTATTTGAGTTTGTATCAAAATTTTCATACATAAATTTGATGTAATTACATCTTTTGAAATTAATTCATTTATTAAACAATATAATTCTCATATTTGTAACAAAACCATTCAAAATTCTCTACTTCCAATCATTCTCCCTTCTCTTTATACTTTTATTCGCAAATTCATAAACTGATTAGTAAGGAAAACAAAATTTATTGGTTCAAAGGGTTGTGCTAGGTATTTCTGCGTTTTCCATAGTTTGTCATTGGTTTTTTTTTTTTTTGTTTAAGTACACAATGAGAAAGATGGGACAAATACCGATTCTCGAGATCGAACTTGTGACGCTGGTGTTAAATTAGATTACAACCAAATAATGAAACCATTGTGCCACTGACCTATTCAGACCTCCCAATGACAAATCATTAACTATAAATTGATTTTCTTTTTTTTTTTATTTAACATTAACACTATCGATTGCTGTTAGTTTGGACCTCCTCCATTTTTTTTTTCTTTTTTAATTGCAAAAGAGGAGAGTTCATATTCTCCTCCCCCTCCCTCTCCTCCGCGGATCTCACCGACTTCCCGTTAGCAGCCATTTTAGTTTTAATATATAAATAACAAAAACAAAAAAGGGTTTCTAGGATTTTAAATTGAAAGTGAGTTTGTTTGGATAAGTGAGTGTGTTCACAAAAAGAGGTTTTGTGGCATTTGTATCATTAAAAGTAAAAGAAATTATCAATTTTTAAAAGTGCCTGAATGTGAAGCCTCCGCCGGATCTTCCCTAGTCCCCATTCAGCCCACCAAATCTTAGAAACCCTTTTTGTTTTTGTTATTTATACATTAAAACTAAAATGGCAGCTAACAGGAAGTCGGTGAGATCTGGCGGAGGAGAGGGAGGGGAGGAGAATCTGAACTCTCCTCTTTTGCAGTTAAAAAAAACAAAAAAAAAAAGTCCAAACTAACAGCAATCGACAGCTTAATGTTAAAAAAAATTTCAATATATATACACCAATCATATAGTGCCATGTGGCTGGGTTGCAAAAAATGGGAGTAGTCCATCTAGCACCTAAATTCTTCTCTTCTTGTAATTAGTTTTCTTAATGGGAGTAGATATAAAAAAAAGCTCTTATCTTTTAATACAAAGAGGCATGTACCAACTAGCCCAAATCCAACATCTCCTGAAACCCCACCATTAACTTTAAGGTCCAAGAGGTGCGTCCCAATTGGTCCAAGTCTAGCAACATCTCCTGAATCGCCTCCGCTGACTTTAGTCTCAAGAGACGCGTGCCAACATGACCAAATCCTGAGTGTTAAAAGACGTGGGCCAACTGGCCCAAATCCAGCAACATCTCCAGAAAGTCCTCCATTGTCTTTTGGAAAAAATGAAAAAAGAGGCGTGCACCAACCGGCCCAAACCCAACAACATTTCCTGAAACTCCACCATTGACTCTTTCATAGGATATCTAAGAGTGAATTTGAACTTTCAACCTATAAGAAATAATAGATGTCGTTCCCGAGGCGTGGCGCAGTTGGTCAAATGCTTGAGTTTTGAGAATATGCACTCTTAAAGTACCATGTTCGAGACCCACTTGAAACATTAATATATAGACACCCCCCAATTATGTCTCTACTCTTCCGATGTATCCCGGTGCTGCCCGCTAGTGGTGCCTCCACATTTAGAGGAGAGAAGTAAGTTCCCAGGTCATAAAAAAATAAATAACAATAATAATAGATGTCTTAACATTTTTTTATAGGAAAATAATAGATGTCTGAATATTAATAAATGTCATTGGGTGAAAACATATAGAATAAAGATCAACTAAGATGCAAAGTAAAACAAAATCAAAATATACATCTAAGATGTTATGAAAGAAAGAGGGGGCCATTTACCTAATTTGGTGTCTGATGAAGAAGGTAGAAAAATGGAAGTTTCAGGTTCTGGAGCCACATAGCTGACCACATAATATGATTTATCCTTTTGATGAAAACAAAAAATTGATTGAAGTTATAGCAAAAAACAGATTAATAGGATAAATGCAGATTAATAGGACAGATACATTTCACATCCAAACAAAACTAAAAGCATATTTTCACACCAACTGTTCTTTTAAAAAATAATTAATAGATAAATTAAACAACTTACTCCAAGTAAATAAGCATCTAAAAGTAATAATTACCCGATGAACCCTCTGCCCAAATGTTGGATGAAGTTGGAGAGAAAGAGCCCATCAAAATTTGGAGGTTACAACAACCATTGTAAAATGAAAAATAAATCCCTCTCAAGTTAAACACAGTAAGATATAGTCTTGCAATGGCTGCAACAAACTTTGATTGTAAAATAAGGTACACTTATGGACTATTCTTCATTTGATTTTCTCCCTAACTGCAGATAGCTTTATTTTTTTATTTTTTTATTTTTTATCTTCATAAATATCTGGGCCAGCTTGCGAGCACCTCGACTATTGTCACGGGACATACCGCCTGACTCTACAACATTTGGATGTCAAGAAAATCCGTAGACAATTAATTCTTAGGTAGATGACCACCATAGATTGAACTTATTACGTCTTAATTCGTCAAGGCTCTCTTGACCACTAGGCTACTCTATGATGGTTAGCTTTTCTGTTTAATTAAGAGCTATTCTATTTGGATTTCTTTTTCTTGCAGTTTGACATTCACAGCATTCACCAACTTTTCAGTCTTTGGCTCAAGCATCATTCCCTTCAATGTCATCTCTCTGACATAGCGCAACCCGTCATTTTTTCTTCCCTTCTCATACAACCCATGTATCATAATAGTGTAAGAGCGACGATCGGGTCCCAACCCCATCTCTATCATTTCATTCCAAGTAGACTTAACCCTTTCCTGAATATCCCAGTCTATGTACAATCTCAAAATCAAGTTGTATGTGTCACTGGTCATCTTACAGCCACTTCTCTCCATCCTTTGCAAGAGTACCTGAACTTCCTCTGGTCCCCTTACCGACCCGAGTAAATAGCAGAAAGTCACAGAATTCGGCCAACAATTTTCCTTTCTCTCTTCCATTTCATCTAGAAGCTCATTAACCTTCTCCATCCTCCTAATCTTAGAGAAGTGTTTGATGAGAGTGTTGTAAGTTGCTACATTCGGATCACACCCTCTCCCATTCATTTCCTTGAAGATCTCTAGAGCTTCAGGAATCCTCTTCTTGAAACAAAGTGCATCGATGATGCAATTGCAGATCACGACATCGGGTTTCAAACCCCGCTCCCACATGGCTCGAAACAACTCCAAAGCTGTCCCCAACTTTCCCTTCTTTGTCAATGAGTTTATCAAAGTCCCATAAGTGTATATATCAGGCTCACATTTTGATTCAATCATCTCCCTCCAAAACCGTTTCGCCTCATGAACATTCCCCAACACACACCACCCATTAAGAATAATGTTGCTGGTCTTTATATCAGAAAGAAACTCATGTTTCTTGGAATGAAACAGAGTCTCTGCAACTTCAACATGCTTGTACCTGCATAACCACATCAAAAGTGACTGAAATGCAACCAAATTCATCTCAAGCCCAAACTCTTGCCTTCTATAGAAAATGCCAATTGCTTCCTCCACTTTATGAGATGCAGCATATCTATTAACAAGAACAGAATACGTTTCCTCATTAACAAGTTCTTTTCTCTTAGACATTTCTACAAACACTTTGTCTACATCTTCAAACCGTCGCGATTTCGCAAGAATATCGAGAATCTCATTGTAAATAACAGAACCAGGGGTGTACTGACCTTGTTTCGTAACCCAATTGAAGAAAATGAAAGCCGGGTTCCAATCCAATTGATGCCTTCGCAGAACACGGAGAACAAAATCATCGGTTAACACAAGGCCGCATCGATTAAGAGCCCATTCGATCTCTTCCACTGGTTTGTGTACTCGAAATTTGATGACGTTTTGGACATAAACAGCAGATTGTTCATCAGAGACAGCAGCTGAATTGGAAACACGAGGCGTTTGGTGATATTTTCTAGGGCGAATGTGTGAAATCAGGTATGGTTGGAACCCTAAATTGAATTTTGCAGTAATGTTTCTCAACCATTGCGATTTGAACCACATCTCGAATCCGTTGGCTACAAATGGGGTTCTTCAATATGGATGATGATCCATAATCCGTTCTTCCGTGAAGAACAAAACGAAGAACTAATCAAATTTAATGCAATTTCTTTCTACCATCTTTTCTCTCTCTCTCTCTCTATTTTTTTTTTTTTTTTTTTTTTTCATTTTTAAAGTAAATATCTTTTCTTTATTTTATTTTTTTTATAGATAAAACTCAATTTCTTTAATCAACCACTTAAGGGTGTGTTTGTTTTTTGTAAAAAAGAGTGGAGTGGAGTGGAGTGGAAGAGAATGAAGTGGTTAATAGTAGTTTGAAGTGGATAACTACTCATTTGGAGATTTAAGTTAATAGTAGTTGAGTAATCAACTACTTGTTTGAGAATTGAGGTTAATAGTGGTTGAGTGAAAAATTTGACGTGAAGTTTAATAAAATTTAATGTGAGACTTGATAGAGGAGTTGAAGAGTGGTTAACAGATGTAGTTTTCTACAAAAAAACAAACGATGGGTTTTGAGGAGTGGTTATTAACCACTCCTCATGTCCAAAAAACAAACACACCCTAAGGGAATTTAGAGATCACACACATTTTTCAAAGCAATTAAAACCATGGGATGCCAAATTATGGACAACATTATTTGCAGTTTGATAAAGATAACATAAACATGCAATATGTTACGAATTTAATCTATGGGGAAGAAAGCCGAAAAGATTGGGAGAAAATAACATCAGTTAGAACCTTACAATCTCACTCGATCTACAAAAGACCCAAGTTTAATCGAGGCCGAGTCACTGACCATCACACCGAGTCTCGATCCTTCTCTTGAAGGAGAGATGAAAGTGTCCGTGTTGAGTTTCAAGCTCCCACACTTGGTGGGAGCGTCGACTTGATCGGTTCTCTAGGACACTCTTTCGATGGGTTGTGGACAGACTCAGAGGACACTTCACTCCTTGTCATCCTAGAAAACACTACACTCATGATTTATTGCTACCCCACCCCCACCCCAACTTTTTTACTTGTCATTATGTGTGTTTTCAAACACTACGATTCCGTTTGATAACCAATTTGTTTATAGATTTTGGTTTTTGAAATTTAAGCCTTCAATAACTATCTTATCCTATGTTTTTCTTATTTGGATACCTACATCTTATCTATATTTTCAGAAACCAAACTAAAATTTGGGGGAAAAAAACATGGCTTACAAAAGCTTGTTTTTCGTTTTTAAAAATTGGTTAGGATTCACATATTTTCTTAAGAAAAGATGAATACATTGTAGGAAGTTTTAGTAAAAATAAGCTTAAATTTCAAAAATCAAATGGTTATCAAAACGAGGCCTACATGTTCGAAATTATGAGTTGTTCGACGCTTCATAAAATTCCAGCGATTCATGTGGTGCAATAATATGTGTGACGTTCAACATCGTGTATATGATCTATTTACAATGTTTCATTTACCAAAAAATACTTAAATTAATATTTTCATACATTCAATCTAATTTCTATCGGTTATATAATAAATATAAATTTACTAAAGTACTCTAACGTCATGTTTGGCTAGGGCAAGAAAGGAGAGGAAAGGAAAGAAGGGATAATAAATTAATATTTGGTAGGAATTGAAGAGGTGGGAATGATAATAAATTGGTTATTGGTGGAAAATAAAGGGAAGAGATGTCATTTTTTAATTAAAAATAATAGATATTTAATAGTTTTTTAATATAATATTCGAAATATTTTTATTTATTAACTTATTTCATTTTATTTATTATTAAAATGAAGTTTATTATTTAATAAATTTTGATTATCAAAATTACTAAATTAATGAAATAAAACAATTCAAATAATTAAATTTGATAGCGAAAAGAAATAGTGAACATCATGTATAACATCATAACTAGTTAGTTATGAGTCTAAATCCAAAATGTGGTTGAATTAAAAAAAAAAAATTATTATTACAAATATAATCAAAATAAATAGATTAATATAATTATTATCATAAAAAAAGTAAGTTAAAAAACTCACATCAAGATAGGTTATAATAAAAATTTAACTGCTTGAATTACTTTGAGTAATTCTATTTGGATTCTTTCTTAAAAGGAAAAAAAAAAAAAAAAAAAAATTGTATTTGGATTCATATAATTTTTACCAACAAATAGTGACATTTAAATTTTTATGCATTCAATCTAATTTTCTATCCGTTATTTCTGGAAGGATAAATATAAATCCACTATAATACTTCAATTGACAAATCTTATATAATGTAGATTTTTGTTTTTTTTTTTGAGATATTAAGTATAGTGTGCCCATTTTTAAATCACATTAATTTAGTGAATGATTTTGAAATTGAAATTAAAAATCTTTTTTTTTTTTTTTTCTACAAAATCTCATTTGATCCCTAATCCACATTTAATAATGATTGGATTTTTTTTTTAAAAAAAAAAAAAAAAATTGAACTTATAAATAATTCCAGTTGAACGAAATACCTAAAATAATGTGTCTGAAAATTGGGCGATTTAATCCTACTGTAGTGTTTCTAAAGGTAAAGAGTAACCAAGAAAAAAAAAAAAAAAAGAAGGATTATTATTGAAATATTTTTATCAAAGTAGGTGTAAGCTCTTTATTAGAATTTATCCTATGGCTTATAACTAGCAATTAAGCTCGACAAACCAAGACTCACTTAGATTTTTCTAGGACATTTTACACACCTAAATCAAAGTTGATATCTTGAAAAGGATTTTCTGGAGATGTTGCTGGATTTGGGCCGGTTGGAACACGTCTTTTGTTGCGTAAAGTTAATGGGGGACTCTCAGGAGATGTTGCTGGATTAGGGCCAGTTGGCACGCGCCTTTTGATGGTGAACGCAATCGAAGGAGTCTCAGGAGATGTTGTTGGATTTGGGCCAGTGGGCACACGCCGCTTAAGGCCATAAGTCAATGGTGGGGTTTCGGGAGATGTTGCTGGATTTGGACCAGTTGGAACGCGCCTTTTA
>JBBMKA010000001.1:6246504-6262582 GCA_037833695.1 Sechiopsis laciniata
AACCACCTTAAACACTAAATTTTCAATATTCCTATATTTCAATATATTCAGGTCTATCCTCCCAGTGGCTGGCCTAGGGATGAGCGTGATTACCCCAAGTATAGTGGATCGAAGCTCCGATTTCCCGCCTATATATATATATTCAGGTTTTATCAATTTGGTATTAGAGTTGTTTGGTTCTAGCGTGATGTTTGATGTAAATGAACGTGAAGAGTTTTTGAAGTGTTGGATTGTAATTATTGAATCATTTCAAGTTGTAATGAAGTAGAATTTCAAAGAAAGCAGAGAGAATGGATTCGTGTCGACTGCCGAGTTATAAGGAAAGAGAGTTTTAGAGAAATGAAAGATAGACATAGAAGAGAAGTTTAGAGAATTGAGGGAGGTGCTTGCCGAAGAAAAGAAGAGGGTAAACAAACTGTGGAGGAAAAAATATGATGTCTACTTGAGGATGAAGCAAAATGCAAGATTATCGGGTCTATGAAATCCACAAGGCTATTAATCAATAAGGCAAGGCTATAAAAAAAAAAAAGAACCATCAGAATCTTCAAAAGAGGAATGAAGGCATAGAGGAGAAACCGATGAGAAAAAAGGTAAGAAGAATATAAAAAATTGATTGAGAAAGAAAGCCCTACAAAAGCAAAGGAGAGGAGATATGTTACAAACCAGAAAATATGGTTGTTGGACAACACCAATGGAACATTGGGCCTTTGATGAATAATACGGTGATTCAAGGAGGCAAGATGACCAAGGAGAGGTTGTTGGCCACAAATGTTCAGAGATAGGTTGCCACCAAAACCTCATGAGAAATCAATCAACATAACTACAAAGCTTGGTTTTCTGGAAGACGAAAAATGTGTTGTCTCAATGATGTCTTTAATGAGTGCTTTTTTTGCTACATCTTTTTGCTAAGGTTTGAACTTATAATCATGAGACATTTGAGGATTCCCCCTTGTATTGGGAGTTCACTTGGTTTTCTCCTTGATGCTCCTATTTTCCTTCGTGTTATTGTTCTTTGTTTCTTCTTTTCGGGGAGAAATTGAAAATACAAAGGTCCATGGATCTCAATCATTGAATTAGCTTCATTCTCTTTATAAGAACAACCTATTGAAGTTCACCAGCCTGATCTGAAGTTGATGATCCATCCAGACAGATCAAAAGGGGCTTTCATTTATTTTGCTTCTTCATAAGATTTAGAAAGGTAGCTCTAGCCATATGCTGAATGATTTCTTTGTTAAGGATTTGCTAATGCACGATTATTGGTAAGGTTTATGCTTTCTCTTTCAAATAGGTTTAAATTGCGATGCAACTGTTAAATGGTGAATCAATATGGTAACTTAACTTAAGAGTGTCTAATCAGTATGGAGTTATCATCAATAATTCATTTGTAACTCAGATGATTCATTTGTAACTCATACCATATGCGATGAGTCATCTGGTATTCCTTTTGGCCTCTTTAAATTAGTTCCTTTTATTCTGTGTAATTTTCTCATAAGTAGATTATTGAGATTGAAAATCTTTTCCAGTTTCCCCATCATGTTCTCATTCCTTGATTACAGCTTTGTTTTCATATTGAAAATTTTACAAGTGTTTACTGTTTTTCATTCACCAAGTTGTTTTGCGATAATATGTTTGCAGGTTAGATTAAAACGACATAGGTGGTACAAAAAGGTACTGAAGACTAGAGATCCATTAATTTTTTCTATTGGATGGAGACGTTTCCAAAGTACCCCTGTTTATGCAATTGAAGATTCAAACGGGAGGCACCGCATGCTGAAATATACACCTGAACATATGCATTGTCTAGCAATATTCTGGGGCCCTCTAGCCCCTCCTAACACAGGGGTTATTGCTGTTCAGACTTTATCTAGCAATCAGGTATACTTTTCCCTTGTAAATGAGATAATGTCTTCACTAACTTCTTTGATTACAAATAGTCAGGACTCGGCAGTTCAAAATTCTTTGTTCTCTTGAAAAATTAGGTTCCTCTCAATATTTCAGCATCGACGAGGATTGTTGTTTGAAGAATATATAACTCCATGACAATTTTAGCAGAACTTTTATTGAGGATTTTGGAAGTGTACAAATATAATGACCACTCAACGAGGGATGGAGAGCAATCTTTTAAAAAAAAAATAAAAAATAAAAAGAGCCTTTACCCAGCTTTAGAACACTAATTAGACTTGAAGCTTTTCTATCCTAGTAGATTAAGTTGAGACTTGATCAGTGTTCGACATTGAAATGTTGGAAGGAGCAAACAAATATATCTTTTTGATGGCAGTTTTCCCTCCCCTTTCATTTCCAAGTAGAAAACAACTTGCTTGAGTATTCACAAATCACTAATTTTATGTTTTTTTTTTCTACATCCTTTTGTATGATATGAACTACTGATGAACTTTTTTCTTTCCAAAAGGCTTGTCTCATGCCATTTCAGCTGTTTGCATTGGATTAAACATTCCACGCCAGCTTTATTCAAAAAATTTATTGCGATCGATTGTTCTCCTCTTATATAACTGTAATGTGGTTTCTCAGACATCATTCAGGATATCTGCAACAGCTACTGTGCTCCAATCCAATCACGAAGAGCGGGTGGTGAAGAAAATCAAGCTAGTTGGTTATCCGTGCAAAATTTTCAAGAAGACAGCATTTATAAAAGATATGTTTACTTCAGACCTTGAAATAGCTCGTTTCGAAGGTGCATCTGTTCGAACTGTCAGTGGAATCCGGGGCCAGGTCAAGAAGGTATTTTCTTTGAAATAGAAAGAACATATTGCATGTTATTTTTTCTACATCCCCATAATTTTTCTTTTTCTGTGTGTTTTGTGCGCAATGCATATTGCAGTTCTTATGTACCTCTCCCTTGCATGTCCTGATTCCCCATTTTTTTCAGTTATATATTCTCTTAGTCTTCTTGCTAATGTGTGACTACTGAACTATGATGTAGCTTTTGTTTAAACAGTGTGAATGATTGGTTCTTATGATGACTTTTTATGGTAGAAGATTTGTTGATGAATCAAGCTTAAACTTGGCTTGTTGATCGGTTAAACAAATAAACATGGCATTAGGATCACACAGTTTGTTGTGTAAGATTTTTGAAGTAGCTTGAGTAAAGATTCCTGACCAAGGGTACATTTAGATAACACGGGTCCACTCCACTATAGTATAAAACCATCAAATATGTGATGAGATCTTGATAAAATTTTCATCTCTGGGGTATTATCTTCAGATATGTGTAAAGCTAGACGCAGAGTCAAGTATTTGTTGCCTACATCAGAAGGGATTTTACAATTACAAACTTTATGGAGTCTTCCTAGATTTCCCATTCGATAACATCCTTGCATAGCTAGTTGTTCGTTGGTATGTATTGGTCTATGAAGCTTATAGTGTTGTGACTAGTTGGATATCATTTGATTGCATGTTTTCTTTTCCTCGTCTGTTGAATATCTTTACAGTACTGTGAAAGTATTGACACTGTCTATGTTGAACACCTGGAATAATGGAAATATTGATACGTCAATGGATATTTAATAACCTGGTTCCTTCCAACCATTACTTTTCACTGTTATCTGTAGGCTGCAAAAGAGGAGATTGGTAACCAGCCCAAAAAGAATGGAGGACTACCCAAGGAAGGGATTGCTAGGTGTACCTTTGAGGACAAGATTCGGATGAGTGACGTAGTTTTCTTGCGTGCATGGACTAAAGTTGAAATTCCTCAGTTCTACAACCCACTGACGACAGCATTGCAGCCTCGGGGTCGAACATGGCAAGGGATGAAAACTGTGGGTGAACTGAGGAAAGAACATAATCTTCCCGTTCCTGTGAACAAGGATTCAGTCTACAAGGTAATATCTTGCAGGGAGAAAAAGAGTTTGGTTTTCTCATTTCATGTTTCCACCTGTGTATGTCGTATTCCAATTTATTTGTTTTTCATGGTTGCAGCGAATCGAAAGGCTGAAACGGAAGTTCAATCCATTGGTAGTTCCCAAATCATTACAAGCAGCCTTGCCATTTAAATCGAAGCCGAAGGATACACCTAGTCAGCAGAGGCCACTTCTCGAAAAGCGAAGAGCTGTCGTTATGGAGCCTCGCGATCGAAAAGTTCACGCTCTTGTTCAGCAGCTTCAACTTATGAGGCATGAGAAAGTATGCATTTCTATCTAAAGCTTTTCAGTTCCTGCTCTTTGTATATAAGTTGTACAATTACTTGATGACTTCTTCAGAACTTCTAACTATATATATTTTTCCTTTTAGGTGAAGAAACGAAAGATTAAAGAAGATAAGAAAAGAAAATTGCTCGAAGCCGAGAATGCCAAAAACGAGCAACTGACTAAAAAGCGGCAAAGAGAGGAACGACGAGATAGATATAGAGAACAAGATAAATCGAGAAAGAAAATTAGAAGTGGGTGAGGTTTGCCTTTGAGATGGTGACCAAGAAGCACCATGAAAATTTTGTATAACCCTTTTAATTGATTGAAAGTAATTTTATTAGTCTTGTGTCAAACTTACTACAGGATAAGTTCCATTGATGATAATATATGCAATTAAATATGTTTGTAAAGAGTGAATCACTCTATTGATATTGTAGGATTTGGGGGATATATCATGTTGTAACATTTTGTTGGATTATTTAGTTAAATAATTCAATTTTGTCTTGACTATAGTTTTGAACTTTCACTTTCATCAATTAATTCTTGCATCGACGGCAATTTAAACAATTCGATTATTTATATAAACACTGATTCACTACACTCAAGTTTCACTACTTAAGGACATGTGATTCTTCCATATACTCATTTGCACTTAACTCTTTTTCAAAGGGTCAAAACATAAACATATTCAATATCACTTACAATCAGTATACTCTACATGTTTGTTTCTTTAAGTATAGAAAGCAATTCTTAAGAAAGCTTCCCAAATGCTACAGGTAAGGAACAATCTATCAGGGGGCTGATGGATTGCTCACAGACTCAAAGTTGTCTGCTTTGGTAGCTGATAGTGATGCACTGAAATCAAACTGGCTTGTAAATCACCTTACAGTCATCCCAGAAGAACAAAGGAACAGATATCGACGATATACGGCTCGGGTTCAAGCCATTTTTTATTCGATAGTGGCCATGCGGGTGGAATGGGGCCAGGTCCTCCAGATGGTGCTGTAAATCAAACATGGACTGCCTAAAATAAAAGAAAACAATGGCTAGGGAGAGAAGAAAACCAAAAGGCAATTTCAAGCATGTAGTTTTTTATTTTTTTTGTCTTAGATTGAATTGATTAAACCCGTAAAAAGGAAAATGAATGAACATCATTCGTCAACCTATATCACTTTCAGGTAAATGAGAATTTATGTATTATGATTTCACAAGAATCAGTAAACCTTCAGCTACTATAACCTATACAGTTTGTACTTGTGCTTCACAATTACCTGGTTGTCCTCAACTGGACAACCTACCAACTAACTTCCACCACCCTATAATTTTGCTAAAAAAATTTGCAGAATATCAGGGCAAACTCATGATAAAACTGAATGGCCAAGCCATGCATTGCCAGCCATCTATTTACAGTATAACGAACGAAGCAGCTGTTTGTTTATCCATATATGCTAAACCAAAATCGAGCAGGGGCGCCAACCCTTTAGAATTTATATTTGGAGGGGTCATTTTCTTCACCGTTCACCCGAGAAGAAGCACGATCCGTGGTGCCACAGAGCTCCCAAGGCCCGGGGAAGTTGTGCTGCAGGCACCAACTATCTGGGACACTCAAGAAATGTGCAGACATGAACTTTCTGAATCTCCTCTTGTACTCTTTTGGAGACACGACAGTGGGCGTTACATTTTTGAGGGAGAATTTCACCCATGTCTCTAGTTGCTTGTCCCATGTGTATTGTCTAAGGTAATCAATTATCCCACATACAAGTTCCTTCTTCTCAGCATCGACCCCAACGAGCAAAGAATAATCCATAACATTTATCGACTGCAAACATTTTGCTTAGAACTGTCAGATAAATGTATCTTCCTAATGCATTCATGGGATTGAATCAGATCCTACAATAGTCTCTAAACAAATTAAAGCACCTATCTATGTATTATTGTGGATTAATCTTTTACTTAGTTTTCTCTTTGTAGGCTTGCTTTTGCTTCTATAATCTCTCTATTCTTGATATAACTCTCATTTCATTTTTTCTAAAAAAAAACTTAATTTTGTAGTTCCCTAAAGTTATCCATATGTACAGGATGCAAGCCTTTAAATAAGCCCAAATAGCATGTCACTAACATAATAATTTTAGTCTAAAGTCATTAAAATATTGCATCCATCAAATAACTATGATAAATTAAGGTCTAAATCCAATTTTAGATATTGAATTTTCAATATAATAATTTTAGTCTTTAAACTTTAATTGTTTTAGCCATTGAAGGTTCAATTATACTCCCCAAACTACGCATAAAAAATATTTGAGTACCTAATCGATCTTTTTAATAACTAAAATAAATGTGAAAAATCCAATATTTAACCTACTATTATGCTTAAAACACCCTATTCATGTACGTTTATTGTTCAGGTAAATAGATAAAAAATGTGTTTAAGTCCGACAATAATTTATTACAGAATTGACAACTAGAACTAGAATGGTTTTACATACGAAATTCCAAGAATAAAATCGAATCCATTTGAAAGTTGACCAATGTCTGAAAATTTGGGCACGTCAATTTTTTTCTTCTTTTCTTTTGGATAAGAAACAAATAGAACTAAAAGAAGGAAAATAAACTTCAAATTATGCATATGAATGAAACAGTTTTGTACTCACATTGAGAAAAGCAGTGTCATTCCATATTGCCCGTTGCAACCGATGCTTTGCTCGATTACTCACATAGAGGGGAGATGAGCTCATGTCATTCACAAAGTTCTGATCTAAGAGGACTTCATCATAATTGTTGGTAGCCGGATTGTACCGAGCATGTAGAGCTCCTTTTAGATCATATTGGCGAATTATGTTGCGCCCAAAACTGAGGTTCTCCATAACCATCAAATCATGTTTCATCTCTTTCCCGCTCTTCGGCTCTCTCACCGTTACCTGCAAAAGAAATGTTAACACAGACAACCAAGACTGGGGTTGCTACTAAATGTCAAAGAGATGAATGTTCTGCCAATCAAACCTGATAAAGTCCAAGAACTTTAGCAAGGCAGGTCTGGTTCCCCATGTCAAATGATTGATTAAGGTACTTGAAA
Source organism: Sechiopsis laciniata (assembly GCA_037833695.1). NCBI lineage: Eukaryota > Viridiplantae > Streptophyta > Magnoliopsida > Cucurbitales > Cucurbitaceae > Sechiopsis > Sechiopsis laciniata. Next base: position 6,253,723 of record JBBMKA010000001.1, read on the forward strand.
TACTCGGGAGCAAACTTCATAAATGAATCATACTCTGTCTTCTTAATTTCTTTGATAATGAACCTGTCATCAAGTGTCTTGGCAAAAAACGATTTGCTCTTCCCACCTTTTGCATTCCAGTTTATACAACGGCTTAGGGAAGCTATGTAATGGAGCTCAGATGGGCAGCATCGACTTCGAAGATCACGAAACTGATTGAAATATGGACAATTTACAAGATATTTTCCCTTTGCTAGTGACTTTATGACCCCTTCATGATCTGCTTGCTTGAAAGTCTCTGAAACGAGAGAATCCAACAAATTTAACCTGTCAAAACTTGAGAACTGAAATTCATCTGAAGTGATGCTCGAGTCTGAATCCAAAAATTCGTTTGAGGGAATTTTATTTAGGCTTCGTGAACTCAAAGTTGGTAGTGAAACACCTCCATCCTCTCCCTTACTATCCTCATTATGAGCATCTGTTTGAAGGGGTAGATTTTTCAATAAAGCGAGTACACAAGCAACTATGCTCGAGAGTTCACCCTCGTAGTCTGAAACAATAAAATTATCATTTGCAAGACGAATGTGTAGCTTCTGTCCTTCATCTTTGATGAAATCACAGGCTGCTGCGAGCAAGTGTTTAGGAGTATAGCTACTGAAGGATTTGAGTTCGGGAAAATAACTTTTCTGGATATCCCTGACGTGCATCTTCCGGATCTCCGAAAACGGTGTCCAAAAAAACTTGCTGAAGTTCGAATCACCTGTTGAAATTGGAATGGTCCTATCTACCTGCAAATCACTAGATGATGGTACCCTCCCTACTTGCGAATCGTCGTCATCCAAATGATGACAGTCAAAGCCATTGGACAAAGACCCTTGGCGAGAAAGTTGTTTGGGGCTCAGATCATCCATAATCGGTATCTCTCTGACTTCAGTCGCTAGAGGTGAATTAATTTTGTCACAACCAGACTCTCCATCCGAACCTTCAACTGCAATTTCTTTAACAGGTAATAATACATTTTCATCCACTGATATATCTTGCTGAGCTTTTGTATCGTCGGCAATCAATTCTGATTCATGTCCAGCATCTAAGTTGCTATTCATCTTCAACATAACTGGTTCAGGCTCAACATTTTCGGTGGTGCTAGGGATAATTGTAAGACCCAATGATGTTAATGACTGCAGGCGTCTATCCCAAATACATGATTCTAGCAGCAGATCCCAGAGTAATCGATTAAGACTGAGATATTTGTGAAAAACCAAGTCCGAGTTTCCCTTCTTAGTATGCAAATTTTGAATATTTACCTGTGTTTCATTCACAATTAAAATAGGGCGGAAATATGGCTTAGAAAAATGATCCATAGAAATAAGAAATGCACTTCGTCATAAACGAAAAAGAGAAGTAATTCAATAGAAGCATTAGTTAAAGCTCTAGAGATTTCCACAGTACAGAAGAAGACAATGAAGAAGCTAACCTCGAACTCTGATCTTTCTTGGTTTAACATCTCTTCAACCAAAGAAAAGTCTTTGAGAAAGCCTTGAGGTTTTTCATTTGAACTCATCTTCGTAAGAGAATGCGCAATCTCAGTGAAAAGTACCATCCCTTTCGTGTAAACCTTAACAGATGCCATACAATAATGCAGTTAAGTAATGTGAGTAAAGCATGGGCAACTAAAAGAAACTAATTGGACCAACAGGAAGCAGAGAGCGGTTCATCAATCAGATTACATACATTTTCAGTTTCCCTGATGAGGTGAATTTGTCTCATTGAACTGTTGAACTCCAGTTTCTCAGGAGGCATAGAAACTGTATAAATTGCTATCTCGGAATATCCGAACATAGCAACCATACTGCCCAGTCTACAATCACAAAAATAATAGCCAAGGACGACTGAGTTTAGAAGAGGTAAAATGGAAATGCAAGTACAAGTAAACAATCAGAACTATGGCAAGATGTACCCGAAGAAGTAGAGAAAGTCCCCAAACAAAGAATGGCCACAACCTGATATTTTACTAGGTAAAGTTCCATCAGAGAAACAAAGCTCCAAAAACTTCCCAAACGACAAACCACGTGCGGCCGTGGAAATTAACACCCTTTTTGTGGACTTTGAAGGTCCTCCCTTAGATTTACATTTACTGCAACGACTCCACATCCAAAGTTTTCCTTCTGTTTCACCTGGCAAGGCTTTAATTAATGGAACCTGTTTGACTTGAATGGAAAGCTGCTTTCCATAATGGGCGTAATAGTAAAAGTGAGCTTCTGGTAGTTCACCACAGACAGTGCATATCTTTTTCTGCAATTGCACCAATGTGGAGTCAGAATCTAAAAGTAGAACGGGTAGCTGTACCAAACGCTAAAAAGTAGAACAAACTTCAAGAAATATCCTTCAAAAATTATAAATTCATCGTGGGCTAATATCCCTTCTCTTGATAAGATAGATAAAGGATAACATTTTTTATATTAAAAAAATAGGTATATTACAAACCTGATTTAGTAAATTTTCTTGTAAAAATTTTCCAAGAGGAACGTCAAAATTCTTGTAGAACAAAATATGCGAAAAATGGCTCTGTTCGCACATGGTTCCCTTCAAAGCATTTTGGCTTGACATCAAAACCAAAATACTCCGAGAATCCAATGTCGCCTTCTTCCGCGTTGTGCCTTCAGAATAGTTTGGAGCAGTTTCATGGAAGCCGAAGCCTTCCATAGTTGATTTATGGGACACAGACTGTTCGTGAACTGAATTCTCTTCATCAGAACTACCTCTAACTTCCACATCAAATTGATCAGCTTCCTGTGGAGTAGATGGAATTGAGTCAATCTTGGCAACCAAGCCACTCGGTTCTCTTCCATGTCCAAAACAAGTAGACAATGACTGATAGGGAGAAGGTAAAAGGAAACTTTCACCCATGACTCTTTTTAACGAATCGGAAATGGATGAGAGTTTAGGGAAAGTGGCAGGATTATATGGTTCTAGTTCAGAAGATATTATTCGTTTTTCCACTGACTCCAGGTTTGATCCTTTAGAAGTCTCTTCATGGGATCCACTTGAAATAAAACTACCCATTGAGACTGTCGGTGGCTCACTTTTATCAATTGCATTCTCAACTGGACGTGCATTTGGGCTACGAGGCTCTAAAGGTGATTGCGGATTGGGTGAAACAATAGTCGATTCTCCACCAAATGGAATAGTTGCAAACATAGCTCGCTGATCAACAAGGAAAGAAGTCTCTAATATTAAGTGAAATGCCATAACAACAGCACACTGCACGATAAGCTTAACCCTCTTCAGTTCATCACTGTGAGCTCCTTTCAGCAAAATCTGCAGCAAATTTTGAAAAAGACATAGTTCATTTGGGCCCAAAAAAAAAGTTAATTACATCAATTTTCCAATTTAGAATCTAATCTATCATGAGGCAATGCAACACCGGACCCTGTTTACTCCTATCTCTTCACAGATGTAGGGATTAAACCAATGACCACGGTTCAGGTGAGTGTAAAAACAAAATGGCATGACATGATAGACTCTTACAAAACTGAAGCACCTGTGACAAATTGATGCTTGTGTCAGTAGGCAAACGAGTATTTTCTGCCACTGTGACTTTCTAGAAAAAGCTAAAGATAACTTTGAATGATTTCACACTAAGGAATCGTCTACAACAAGAAATAGGCTGAAAATATTTCCTTTTTGCTCCACAAAAATCAAATAAGCAATAGATATTGACCCATTTGACTCTACCAGGTTAAATAACAAATATTTTCAATAAGCTTGCTATAAAGTCCAACCAGCCAGAAAACCGTGGCCATTTGCATCGGTGGACTGGTAATCATAGAATTTGTCTCAAACCCAATGGTAAGATCATAAAAGAAAGCTAATTACAAATGAAACACTAACCGTACAACCCAAACGTGTTGGACAGCCCTCAATAAACATTAAAGTTTTGGTTGGCCTCTTTCCTCCTTCCAAATCACCAGCATGTTCTTCTACAATTTTTTGAAAATAAACAGCATCACATTGTCTTGTCTGTTGGCTTAATAGTGTTTCTGATGTTAAAATTGGCGATCCAGTACAAAGAGCTATTCTCTCCAGACGGTGGAGCTTCATGTCAAGCACTAATGTCTTGCCTTTCTTCAGAATTGCTTCTTGGATAACTCGCGATGCAGCCTTTTCAACTAAAATCACATCTGCAGTGCAAATTTCAATTTTCTCTAAAACATGATTTGTAAAATCATTTTCCTGTTTTCAGACAGTAAAAAATATCAGAAGACATATACAGGTATTTCTCGGTGACTGAATAGTCAAAGACTGAAACATGTAAAATTCAGTACCTGATCCATTGAATTAAATGAAGACAGTCTACTTATTGGAGCCTCACCAAGCATGCCTTGTATCAGTATTATCTTTGGGTTCTTACAATGTGTTGGCATGTGTTTGAGAGCTGCATGCTTCTTGAATACCATGCCCTTGACAAATTGACTACAATAGAAGAAAAACTATTAACGTTCCCCAATGTAAAGTAAAAGGCCGGCCTACGCTGTCTTATTAACACTCAATCGGGAAGAGGAAAAACACCCCACGAAAATTGCATAACATTTTTCTCATGTCCATTCCAACACTTCAAATGATTAAAATGAGAAGAATCAAGGGCATTGAAATAAGCTCCTAGACAGGCTTTCAAATTTATTTTGTGTTTTACAGGTTTGGTCGAGTTACTATTAGATAATTAAGTTCTTTCACTAATTTCTATATCTTTTAGGACCTTTCAGTAATTATGAGCATCATTGGGGTACTACTGCTACGTGGAAGACTCTAAATTCTTTGATTCCATAAAAAGTCGAGTACATATTTTCTTTGTGATAAAAGAATTTCCTGCTAGCTACTTTTTACCTCAAATCCTATGGAGAATCTCAACATTCTTAAATCTTTAGTTGGATCTAGATGAAAGGACACATCATCTAGTTAGATTGAAATCAGAGGGATTCTAAGTGGAGATATAGAGAAATGTCAAAGACGTTAATCATCAAATTGTATTTCAAGTAATGGACTCGGGACTTAACATCATCACTGCATACGAATGGTATGGAATGAAAAAGCAAAAAGAAACAAATAATAGAAGTAAAATGTGCACTCTCTAAATAAAACACTAAAATTCCAAATAAGGCCACCTTCTTCTTGGTCTGTTTTACTTCAAAGTCAGCTTTTGCTAACCTGATTAATAGCCACCCTGACCCCCATATTAAATCTGCAGACAGCATAACATAGTTTAAATTACATGTTCAAGAATTCAAGGTAGTTTTCAAAATTACCTTTGGCTGCGAGCTCCTGCTGCAATGCACTTTACTTTTACATGAGCTTCTGGATCTATGGCTTTACCATTTACTACAGGCTTTAAGAATTTGGCGGCTTCCCAAGACAAAGAACAAACTATATCCATCCAATTTTCACTGTCCTCCCTAGATGAGGTATCACCTACTAGATTAAAAAGATAGCGTATGAAATCCTTGTACTTCCCATTCATAACCTCTTGCATCGCCCTTTGTTTTTCCACTTTAAACCTATGGCTAACACTGGCTTCATCCACAGAGCGACTCGAACTTGACTTGCTCCATTCTGTACCATCACCAAACTCCTCCTCGTCTTCGTCATCATTATAACCCATCCCACCCTCCATGTGATCCTCTGGGTCCTCTGGTTCTGGAGGATCCCACAAATCGGTATCCATCAAACTAGAATTGGATTTCTCTGTTTCAGCATTAACAGGAACACCAGAGCCATTGTGTATTGCCTCTTGATTATTGATTGGCATTACACTTTCTTCATCTCTTCCACTTTGTTGATCATTTCTATGAACTACTTCGCTCAAGTTCTGTGGCCTTGTTTCTTGCATATGATCGATATCTTCTTGGCTACTTCCTGTTGTGCCTTCTTGAACATCACTACCAAAATAAAAATGAAAGCCACTAATAAGAAGAAAAAAAAGTTAAAGTTGACTAAAAAAATCCCCATAGTAAGCTATGTTACCTGATTTCTAAATTTGCCATTGTTGAACAATCACCTAATAAGAAAGAGAAGATAAAGGAATCAAACCATGAGATTTAGGTTTCCCGGCGAAAGAAAAACAGTATAGAAAACACTTGAAAGAAGTATAATTAGCATGAAACCCAACTATTGCAGCTTGATAGCGAAGGCATTGGACTAAGCATCGGTGTTTCACTCAAGCTTCTATCATCCGGCTTCATCGACTCTTGCTCCTGATTCTCTTTACAAACTTTACATAAACACGAGGGGGGGTCATTCTCCAAATTTTTGCCATCTGAATCTGATATCACAGCACCACAATAATGGCACATACTATTCACCAAACTCCAGTACTTTCACTCAAGAATAGCCTCTCCTACACCAAGCTAAGGCAAAATAACATCATTATGAGTACAAAAAAAAATCCTTAGAGATTCAGAAACCACAATAAAGTGATCCTAAACTAATCACTAATTACAATAAACAATTTATCAATAGCAGTGAACCAAAAACATCCACAAGATTGCATGCAGAAACCAAAAACTTCAAAAGGCTATCTAAAATCCACAATCCAAACAACCCATCAGAAGAAATCTGATATCCATTGAGATGTATGATCCGAAGTACCAAATAACAAGAAGCACCCAAGAATCTCCTTAGAGACAAAATAAACCCGTAGATCTTGAACTAGCATTCTTCATCAAGAACAAGAAAAATCTTATGAAATGGTCAAATTCAAAATAAACCCAAGAAGAAAGAATAAAATGCAAGAGCAAGAACTCCAACCCACCAACACAACACCAATTCAGCCCATCAGAAAAATTAAGAAAAGGAACAGTGATTTACTTTCCGATTGGAAAATTAGGCAACAAACATAAATCTGCAGGACACAAATCAAAATCAAATCCGAATTACACCACCAAAAACTACAATTCCATAATAACAAAAAGAAGAAGAAGAATTTAAAGAAAGAGTAAATTACTTCCTGTAAAAGCAATAAAAGAAAGGGTACAAAGATTTGGGATATGACTTGAAAATAAATCAAAGATAGAGAAAAAGAAGAGAAAGACCTTGGTGTTACTTTGAATGCAATTAATTGGGGTTTGAAGAAAGCAAAGAAGCATAGAAAAATGGCTGTTGTTCGTAGCTGAGGAATGGGGGATTGTAGAGTCCAGAAGAGTTCAAAGTGACAAAGAAAGAGAGAAAATTGATATTTGTTTTGAAACGAAAAAGGGGGAAATATGGAAGAAGAATTGTACACAGACAATTAATATTATTAATAATTAATTCTTTGCTGGGACCCACACAAATTTCCACTTGTTAAATGTGATTTTTTCAATTTTGTTTCATTTAACAGGAGAAACCATTGTATTTTTATTTTTTATTTTTTATTTTTGTATTGTATGTGTAAAAATACAAAACATTGTATTTTGTTCTTATAGTTATAATCTTCCTAATAAATTGCCTTTAATTTTCTTTTAAATACAGCTGTTCGGTATTTATGCTTGAAAATCGAACATTCTCACATGAGAAAAAAAGGGTACATTCCCTTTCCCTTCTTTTTTGTGCTTTTTTACATTTATGAGATTTAAATTAATTAATTGATTTTTTGTGTATGGTTCGAATCTTTTAATTATTGTAGAATTAAAAAAATTAAAATTAATTATCAAAATGTTCTTTCAAAACGACTTTTCTTTGAATTTAATATTTTTGAATTAGATCAACAAATTTTTAAGTCTAAATATATTTAATGAACTTTGAAACTATATGAATATAAAAGAAATACGAAATTTATTTTAAAATTAATTGTTAACCAGAATAATAACATAACTACCTTATAAAAGTTGTAAAACTGAAATTCTAAACCATATTTTATCCCGGCTAAGTGTTTGTTAATCGAATAGTTTTTTTTTTTTTTTTTTTTGAGATATTATTAGTTCTAGTCAAAGCTAAAGGTTATCGTTTTTAAAAAAGAAAGTAAAGGTCACCTCTTTAAAATGCAATCTCCATAAAAAGTTCTGCATGCATAAGATTATAAAATATTTGGTCAACATAATTTAGGGTAAAATATTCTTTTGTTCACTAACTTTGACTCGTGTTTTATTTCGGTCTCTAAATTTTGAAAAGTTTAATTTAAACCCTCAACATAGTGAATTATTATATTCAATTCATGAACTTTCAAAAGTTCAATTATTTAGAATTAATCATTATAGTAAATTGAAAATCAATATTAATTGAAATTGGTTCAATAATTTTAATACAATCAAAGATAAAATGTGAACATATTTTTAAAATTTATAGAGGAAGATACTGAGATAAATAAACAAAAAAATTTCTAAGGACCAATTAATTTTTTTTTTTTTTAAAGTTGAAGAACCAAAACGAAATAAATCCAAAATTTAAAAACTTAAATTGAACTTCTAAAAGTTAGGGATTTAGTTGGTCTTCTACAAGTTGAGGGATTTAAATTGGATTTCTAAAAGTTGAAGGATTAAAATGAAGCAAATTTCAAAGTTATTAATGGAACTTTAAAAAAAAAAAAATTAAGGAAAAACTTTTAAAAGTTTAAAAATTAAAATGAAACAAATGTAAAAAAATTTTGGACCAAATTTTTTTTACGTTATAATTTAACATGGCATTATTGTTCAGTTAATTAGAGATTCTAGAATTTTAGGGTTATTTTCTAATTATTAAAATTAATTATTTATTTCAAAATTGTTTATTTATAATCATTAATTTTTACAATTTTTCTATAAAAATTCTTATTTAAACAAATAATTATCCGTAACTTTTTTGTGGCTCCTCACTGTTGGGATGCAAACTAAATATCTCACATCGGTTAGAAGAAGAGAAGATCATAGATATA
>JBBMKA010000001.1:6262682-6280628 GCA_037833695.1 Sechiopsis laciniata
ATATATAATTATTATTGCAAAGAGATTTAAATTTATAATTTTTTAAATATTATATTATACATCATAGTTTTTTTTTTGTGGCTCCTCACTGTTGGGATGCAAACTAAATATCTCACATCGGTTAGAAGAAGAGAAGATCATAGATATATAAATGATAACTATTTCCATTGATATGAGATCTTTTAGAAGATATCCAAAAATAAAATTATGAAAGTTTAGACTCAAAATAAACAACATTATATTAATGTGAAAATTCGAATAAAGTCTCCCTCTAGAGATTTTGGAGCTTAAGATTTCTTGTTCGGATTTGGAAAAGGTCTTCTGAAGCATGTGTTCGTTGAACCTCGGGAAGCAAAAATCATCTACAAACACATATTGTTAAAAAAAAAAGTATATCTAATCTAGAAGGATGAAAAGTTTTAATGACATTAGTTGAATATACCAAAGAGTTTGTTTTGAGTTTCGTATTAAAACAAAATATAATAAAAATTCAAAATATAATAAATAAATGGATCAAGAGATTTTATATAATTTTACTCTTACACAATCCATTAGGATTTAGTCAAAAAGTTTTCAAAAAAATAAATTATTGAATCCAACATTGTAATCACTAGAGATTAACACACACACACATATATATAATTATTATTGCAAAGAGATTTAAATTTATAATTTTTTAAATATTATATTATACATCATAGTTTTTTTTTTTTTTTTTTTGCGATATAATAATCAGTATTTATACTATTATGATGATGAAAATAGAAGATAAATATTTTCTTTTAATAATAATAATTAGGTGAATTAGACTAGGGATATAATTAAAAGTAGAATAATAGAGTGCATCTATAGAAAAATTATTTTCATAATTATAAATATCAATCAAGAACTATTGATATAATTGATTTGATATTTAATGAGGATGGTGGAATTTAAATAGAAACAATTTATTGGGTAACATAATACATGGTATTTAAATATATGCTTATTATTTAGAATAATTCAATGGATTAAAAATATTGTTAATAAATTTAACTCAATTAGTATAAATTTATAAAAGGTTATGAATTTGAAATTTTATACGATATTATTGTTGAACTAAAAATATTCAATTTTCTTTTTGAGAATACTAAAAAAATTCAATTTTCAACTTTAGATTATTAGTAAATTAATAAAAATGAATAAATAATAATCAATCAAATCTCTGGCCAATCAATACACATAATAATAATGAAATAAAACTCTCACACCTAATCGATTTCAACAAAATTCAGTGTAGTCACTTTATTTCCTTCGGAAGTTTATAATGTAAAGTGTGTTTGTGCCATTAAGATGAAATGGGGAATGAGAATAATTATCCGTATTTTGGTCACGGAAAATTATTCTTTCATAATTGATTTTTTTTTTATTTAAATTACATTTTTATTCTCTTCTTAACTATTTTCTTTAACCATAAAAAAAAAAAAAAAAATCTTTATAACAATTTTCATTTGTCACATTACTATTTTTTACTCTCATCATATTTATTATTTTATTTTTCACATAACCATCCATTTTTCTAAATACAAATAATCAATTTTACCATAATAATTTTTATTTTCTTTCTCCCAAACTTCTCCTAAAATATTTAAGAAAGTTGTGTAATATCTCGTTAAAATCTCCTTACTCTAAAATTATTGTTGTTATAAATAAAATTGGTAATATTTCTTCGGTTTAAGTTTTATTTTATTATAAAAGTTTAAGTAAAGAATGGTTAACTTCTCCACAAAGAAAAATGGTAACTTCTAAAAAGAAAAGAGGGAGGGAGAGAAGAAAGTTTTCCATAGAATACCATTTAAAATAATATAATAAAATCATTAAACAGATATAGTTTTCCAATATTCTAGACTAGTTGAAGCTCGTTTTTTTTTTTTTTTTTGAGAATGAAGCCGGCCTTTTAAAATAAAATAATAAATAATAGCTGCCATTGGTAATAAAAATGAATGGTCAAAATAATATAATTTATGTGGATTTGATTAAGTTTATCGAATAAGGAAATAAAATATAGAAAAGGAAAATCGTTCTATGAGATTCCGCCCACCCTAGATGACGGTGACCAGAAGAAAACGGAGCCAAATGAGGAAATAAAAAGAAACTTTGGTGGCTAAAATATAAATGAATGAAAGTAGAAGGTGTTGAATGTAAATAATATTGACTTTGTCCTTGCCGAATGAAGGACGGCGGTTGTCGTTTAATAGTAAAGCGAAATTGAGAGGAAATTTCGACGTTGGATCACCTACAATCGTGTGTACAGTAAATATCGTACACACTTAAATGTTCTTGCGCCACGTGGTGTGCTGACTCACCGACCTTGAGTAGGAGAAGATCGAAATGGGAAGTAGGATTGATTTGTAAGCAAAAGATTTTGCAAAATATCGTTTTTCATTCCATCATTTCGCCTCAATCCCAAATTTTGTACTTTTAAACCTCCCCTTTATCTATTAAATACCACCTAAATTACTTCTTTTTAATCATACATTTAAAATAATTTAAATTCATGTTCAAATAAGATGTCAATTCTAACTTATCTCAAAAAAAAAAATCATGTTAAGTGAGTTTTTTACTGCAACTTCTACATGAAAATTTACCCACAAACGAGTTATTACAAAAACTTAAATTTTCTAACTACATACTCAAAACAACTCCTCAAAATAGAGAATTCTCAAACTAAAATCTCATCTGAACACCTCCCTCATAATTAATAGATCGTACTTAATACCATTAGAGTATTATTATTATTTTTTTGACCTTTTCTTTTAAGTTCATGTATGGGGGATTATTGTTTTCTTTTTAGTACCACAATTAAGGGGTATTTTCTTATTCATTTTCTTTGGAAAAGGGTAAAGATTATTGAAAGTTTGAATATATGTACCTTATCATTATGCTGCAAAGATTAATTTGTGAAAGTATCCATATTTTTTATCATTTAAAATATTATTGAATTAGGATTAATAGCTTTACTTTATGAAAAATTAAAACTCCAACATAGGAATTTTTTTGTATTATTGAATGATTCTTACCTTTATATGAAGTTATCTCTTATTTTGCTATAGTAAACGCTGGAGCATATTTGAACCTCCATTTTTTTTGAGATTAAATCTTAAAACTTTCTCATTTTCGGGCATTGAATTAAAAAAAAAAAGTTTACCGAAAGGATCAGTACCAAAAATTAAAGTATTTTCATGTCAAGACAATGAACTTTTAATTTTCTATGAGTAATATTAACAACCAAATGTAACAAGTTATAGGATTATTTTTTGAGAATATACTAGATGAACACAATCTAACCTTGACACTTAGAGATATAAAAAATGAAGATTTTAATTTCTCTATGTGTACATTAATAAAACGTCAATATAAAAAAAAAAAAAAAAAAAATTTATAAACAAGAAATTTCATAAGAATACCAAAAGAAGCAAATGTTTAGTGACAATCTGTATGATCTAATAACTATAACATTACGAGATCCAATTTTCATTAATTTAAAAAATAAAAATTCACAACAATTGTATCAATTAATTAATATCACTGCCAAAATAAAATTAGGATGTTTTAATAGGTAACCTCAAAATAAAAAAATTTTGAGAACAAAATATCAAATGAAAACCATTACTAATCTATTCATAATTATAACAAACAAATGTACCAAATCATATTCAGTAACTCATATTTGATTGACCAACAATAACCAATAACAAAAAAAAAAATTGGTTATTCTTAAAGATGAGTAAGTATGGACACTTATCAAAAAAGTCAGTGGCACAATGATTTCATTATTTAGTGGTAATCCAGCTCAACACCATAGTCACCGAGAATCGATATTTGTCTCTCATTTAATTGAGAGCAGTGATATCCTTCCCTCAACTTGTACTAGAATATTTAACTCGTAACATCAACAAAAGATCATAAATAACTAATTTTCTAACCCATGACTTTCTTATCATTGAGCGTAGAATGATACTGCTGAGCTACTGTTTTTGTTTGTAAATACTTAATAATTGATAACAAAGACTATTTATTATATTTTATTTAACGACAAAAACTAAATTGTCTAAGTTTTTTTCAAATCATTAGTACAAAAATGTTCAATTAATGTAAAGAAATGAACACATATAATAACATCTTCTTAGTTCAACAACAATTGAGATGAAAAATACAAACTCTCATACATAATTATGGTTAATTATTCACACTCCATGAAAATCCTCATTGTTTGTATTTATATTCATATATAGTAATTCAATGTGTAGTATTAATCTATTATAAGAATATGTAACCTTGAATCCAACTTAATATATGCAATTATGCCCTAAAAGAAATAGAATTTCAATATCTTAAAAGAATTAATAACTAAAAGGTTCGTAGTTCGAAATTTCTCACAAAAAAACGTACTAATGACTATGAATATTCGGCCGTAAATTTTAAATCGAGAGCGCAATAATGGAGCAAATTCTATTAGGGGTGGAAACATTTTCAAACGCACAGCCCCAAAATAGGCAGAAAAAACACGTGGCAGAACTACCAACCACCTGCGGATGGTAAAGTCCGTACAAGCATCAACGTGGCGACATGCTAGTGGTGAAAGGACACGTGGAGAGAAAACATTCATAGTTGCATGGAAGTTGGCGGTTCGTGGAGTAAGGGGCACGGGCTTTGTGATGAGGTGGAGCTCTGTGATTGGCTGGCTGTACCAGATCGGGTTCGTGTGAGCAACGGAAGCCATGCAATTATTCAGGAATTTGTGTTTTCTATTTAGTTTTTGAAAATGAAAGGACGTTTTTTTTTTTGAATTCCAAATGTGTGATTCATAAATTTAAAAATAAAAAATAAATACAAGGCTGATTGATTTTTATTTTTTTTTAAATGAAACCAATCATTCCTTTCCTTCGGTCATATTGATGCTAGACTTATCTAACTAATATTAGAGAGATATTACACAATAATAATGCCAAAATATATAATATTTGAAACATTAAACGTGGACGTTCATATAATTGTATTGTTGATAGTTATCACCTAATTGAAAAAAAGAAAAAAGAAATCTCGTGGGAGTTTGAGTTGAGAGAAGAAATAAGACTGAAACTATAAATGACTCATCGTGCATTGTATCTTTCAGATAACATTGTGGAAAGTTCTTAAATGAGTTTGGTTAGTCCAATATTTGTTAAAAGAAAATACCAAATTAAATTATAAGCATGCTTAGATCTCTCTAAACGTTTGGGATTTATCATGTTTGGTACAGTTTCTCTGTTGGTTTAGTTTTATACATCATAATTAAGATTCTCCATAAACTTTTTTAATAAGATTTATGTGTAGTAGCACACTTGGTTGTCTTGATTCGTGTTAATCTATTTTAAACTTTTAAAAACTCTAATTCCTTCTATGTAGGATTTATTGGTCTCCTTCTCCAATTTATATTAAAAAAAAAGATTTATGTGTCATTTAACTCAAGATTGATTTAATGCCAATAAGAGGATAATTTGACATACAGAAAAAAAAAAAAAAATTAAAAGAAAAAATTAATAAGAAACTTATCATAAATATTCTTTTTTTTTTTTTTTTTTGAGAATACAAACTTTTTCTTTTTGAAAATACATAATTAAATTTCGTCATTTCAAAATGTTAAAAAAAAACAAAAAATAGGAGAACCAAAATTCTATTTGAACCTGAAAATATTATCTATATATAGAATAAAAAAGCAAAGAAAGAATAAAAGAAGAGAAAAGAAAATTTTAAAAATATAAAATAAAAGATAGAAATTAAGGAAAAAGAAAGAAAAAGTAAAGAATATATAAAAATAAAGATTTTGCTGAATTAAAAAAGGAAAAAAGAGATTGTGCTAAAATAAAAGATAAAACTTTGGTGCAGGGCTCGAACTCAGGTGGTTCGGGGGCAATTCCTTGTTCTACCTCCACTCAATAATAACCTACTAAATATGCTTGTTTTTGGAAAAAAACTAGTATGGTAAATATTAAATTTAAAATTCCAGACTTCAAATTTTAAGTGGAATTGCCATCAAATTGACTTATTCTTTCACTCCCTTAAGACTATCACATAGACCTAGACTCTCTAAGTGATCTTATTACATTTCACCTCGCTCAGGGTTTATAGGTTCTTTGAATCTTTGGAATTAATTACAACCCCGATGTAATTATTATATGAAGTGATTAACTTATCCATATTGCAAGTAAAAATGTCAGAAATTTACTAAGCTTGTACAACTTTTTTTTTTAATTGCTTTACAACCAGCTACATACTCAAATTCAATACCCATGCTCAAATCATCCAAAACCACCTAAAGTCTTACAAAAATTGAACACCCACAATGATAACCATATCGATGTATGCTGGCGACAATGTTCAAATCTCGAGGCTATAGCAACCCTGAGCAAGCAACTCGTTGTGCCTAGCAACCCAAGCTAGACATTTGACACGAGACGATCAAGTAGGCTTGCAAAATGAGGCTGAGCAGATCTGGTGTGCGAACAGACAACCAGAGGAAACAGAGCGACTTCGAACGATGAGGATGACGCACATGTACGTGAGCAACTCGAACTGCAACTCTCAAGTGGCAAACAGAAGCGCGAATGTGGGCGCTATCTGGCCTTATCAGCAATGACCTACCCCAATGAATTTTAAAGAAAAAAAAACAATCTACCTGGAAAAGGGAAGGGGGAGGTTTAAGATGATGAAACCAACACATGCATTCTCATTTCTAAGTTTCTTAAGTGTTCAAATAGCCACAACGGAAAAAAGAAAAAAAGAAAAGAAAAAGGGAAACAACCTGATCATGGGACCAATCATCAGTGAAAAAAAGGAATCAGTGACCAGAAACTATAAACTCAACTTTACAAAAAAAGAAACTATAAACTCAAAAACAGTGTTGGTAAGGATCCTTTAAATTATGGATCCTACAAACTCAGAGATCCCAAAAGTTCTTACCTCACCAAAAGGAAGCTAATTTCTTCAACAACAAAAAATGCAAAAAACATAAAACTCTCGATGGGTTAGATTATGGAACAGAGGGGTGGTCTGCAATCAAAAGATTAGTTATGAATCACAATGCCTGCAAAAATGAATCAGTCTCTAAGTTCTGGATTTAGCATGCACAGCCACTTCTTTCCTCGGTCTCCACAACCGTTTCGGGGATTCCTTGAAAATATCTGCCATTGCATTCAACAACAGTTAGGTGTTGTTTGAGTTTTTTGTTCTGGTTCAGTCTTATAATGGAAAGTAAAATAGACAACATAATACGTAAGACGAATGAAGGACACAACACCAAACATAAAACACGAACAAAAATTTCATGGCAACTACAACGACAAAAAAATGTTTGAATTCTGAGGTAAAATACATAATCAACTGATAACATGGAAATAAATGATGAAATAACTCTACCGCAAATTGAGTTGAATTAGCTTGATTCTTTCACATCACGCCATATGGGAGAAACAAATTTTTTTACTAACTATGAGTAATCTGAATGGCTTATACATCTCAACTAATTTCATTTGACAATCGCCAAACTCATAGGATATAAAGTGATGGGTGAAGAAACTCGAGAAAAATTAAGACCCAGTGCATTGTGATTTGGGATACTAATTTCCTTGAGAAGACTGTTTAAGCATCTATCAGAGACATTAAGAAAAAATTGGTGTAAATCTTCCCCCTAATTTGTTCTAAATACCAACTGTGTGCATGGGTGCTAGTG
Organism: Sechiopsis laciniata; assembly: GCA_037833695.1. Classification (NCBI taxonomy): domain Eukaryota; kingdom Viridiplantae; phylum Streptophyta; class Magnoliopsida; order Cucurbitales; family Cucurbitaceae; genus Sechiopsis; species Sechiopsis laciniata. Next base: position 6,270,433 of record JBBMKA010000001.1, read on the forward strand.
TGTGTAGATATTATGTACAGATGCATGCATGCATGCACATAACACCAAGAGATTATTTGCAGAACTTTTTTTCAGAAAAAATAGATTATTCTTGAGAATACATTTGAGACAAAAAAAAAAAAAAAAAAAAAAAAAAATCTAATAAAGGAAGCATGCTTATACAGATTTTTTGTACAAAAAGCAGAAAACAAATTGAGAACAATTTCCAATTACGTTTTGTTTTCATATGGGAATGTCCGGCCAACTTATACTCTATTTAGTTGTGAAGGAAACTTGTAGGATATAAATCCTAGCTAGGTACGTCGTTGTAAGACCTCCAATTATTCACATATAAATCGGAGGAGAGATTCAATTCTTATCCCATATAAAATCGGAGAGATTCACCACGGTCAAATTGCTAAGTATTGTGGAGGGAGTAATACTTGGTCAAGCCCTCCTTACCTTCTACATGACACATTTCTGACCACACTTTTAAGAAAATTTGACAAAAAAGAAATAAATAAAGCGTGGCCATAAATGTGCCATGTAGAAGGTAAGGAAGGCTTGGGTCTTTACCAATAAGGACCGAAATATTACTCTGGTGGAGGAGTTTTGGAGAACGTGTCTTGTGTGTTTGAACTCATTCACTCTTTATATATATATATCATTTCAGAAACTTACATGTCCTGCTCATGTTCATTGGCTAAAGCCGTCTTGGCAATGCACAAAAATGCAGCATCAACGTTGTAGTCCTCTTTAGCCGATGTCTCAAAGTAAGGAATATTTTCTTTTGAAGCACACCATTCCCTAGCTTTCTTCTCAGAGACCTACAAAAATAATAATCAGATCCGCTCGAAAAGATAAGGCAAGGCTCAGCTTGGGCCGGTCCAGACATATCCTTATTCCTTACCACTCGACTATTCCCACCATCAATGTCAATTTTATTTCCAAGCAGTATAAACGGGAACGTCCTAGGATCAGATGGGTTTGCCTGAAAAACATAGAACCAAAATACTAATTTAGACATCATCCAAATAGTACAAGCAATTGAGACCCGAAATATACAAACAGAACTGCAAGTCCAAAGGAACACGTTCAGGCTTGCACAAGTGCTCTCTGCGCATGTGCGTGAACTAATCTTTTGTTTATTTTTCTCTAACGCATCATGTATGCCTTCAATATTTTTTTTGTGGGTATGAATATGCATTCAGGCATAAGGACGTTTTAATCTTTATCTAACTACACAACAATTACGATCCTAAAAAACATCAATGATTACCTCATCGACACAAAGCACTAAATTAAGCATAGCAGAGTGACCTAATTAAAACAAAACTTTGGGCATGAGAAGAAAAATATCAAAGAGGCAGGGTATAGACCTTGCTAAGGTCAAGAAACAGGTACACGCCAGAAATGAAGAAAAGCCACTCCTTCAAAGGCCAAAACAGCTTTTACAAGCAAGGCACCAATGAATTTGAGGTGTTTGCACCTCAACCGAAGGTAGTAACACCCTCTTATAATACACAAGTATCTCTAAAGGTGTTTTAGAAAAAACTAAAAGGGGAACAGATTATACACTACCTATTTAAATTATTACTTAAAACAACAATCTATTAGAACCCCAGTTAATAAAGCGTACTCAAAGAGAGGCAAAAATAAGAATTCATGATAAAGCTAATTAGTATTATTTATATTGTTTTTTTTTAATATCCGCGATTGTCCAAACCAGCTTGTATGCACCTCGACTATTATCGCGGGACATACCGCTTGACCATGCAACATTTGGATGTCAAGGAAGCTTATAGGAAATTAATTCCAAAATAGGTGACCACCATGGATTGAGAGAGACCACTCTCTCGAAAGGTGGTTGACCTGTGTATCCAGCTTATTAATGGTGCAAAAAATCACATAATTCTTCCTCATAAGCTGTAAGAGTTCTCAGTAACAGAGTAGTAATAACCAAGTTCAACAGTGAACACATCATCATAGAAAGCAAGAAAACTGAAGGAACTAAATTAATCCACCTGTCTTAGAAACTCATCATGCCAATTGTCAAGTGTGTCGAATGACTTCATCACGTTAACATCATAGACTATAACACAGCAATCTGCTCCTCTATAGAATGCAACTCCCAGACTTTGAAATCGCTCTTGTCCGGCTGTGTCCCATATCTAGCAATGCAAATATAACAGATTTAGCATAAACACAAGCATAAAATAGTGTGAAAGTGAACACCGCCTTCCCGACTTTGAAATGCCAATTATTTTACTTAGTAGAACGTACTTGTAGTGTGACAATCCTGTCATCAATTTGAAGTTCCTTGGTGACAAAATCAGCACCAATTGTAGCTTTGTATTGCTGGCTGAACTTCTTATGGACATATCTGATTAGCTAGTTAATGCCTCATATTTCAATTCAACGGTAACATTTCCAATGGGTCAAAATTTCAACAAGCCTCATATATATTAGTAGAACCATATCGATGAAAATAGAAACAAAACGATAAATAAACATTCAAAATAATTTTTTTTTGAAACCGGAAAATCAGAGCTTTGTAACTTTGTATTGCTGCACCCGTCCTAAGGCATGTACTCAAAAGACAACAAGAGATTTTACAATTAAATTTACTAGTGTGGCTCGAACCTGAGACCTCCAAAGAAGCAAGCCTTAAAAGCCTCAACCAATGAAGGTGCTCTTTGGAGACAAATTTTTTTTTAAATTTTTTCGATAACTAAGAATCGAAGCTTGGCTACAAAACTGGGGTAGCAGCACCCATCCTAAGGCCCAGACCTAGAAGACAAGAAGAGATTTTACAATTAAGTTCACTCGTGGGTTTCGAACATGTGAGCAAAGATTGGAAATCCCAAGTCTAAAGCAACAAAAAAACGACACCAAAGAAAAAGACAAACTGTTCAATGATCTCTGTATCACCAAGCCTAGAATTGAAGAAAAACAACAGAAGATGATCGAAAGTTCCATTATTCCACATGAACTGAAGCACGGGGCTTACTCAATTAAGAATTAAATGACATAAAAAGGGGCAAAATAAGAATTCCAAATCCAACATAAATGCTCAAATATCAATTTCAAAAAAGATACTGGTTCATCAACGAGGTCTTGCCAACCCTAAAAATCAAAATCAAAATCAAACACCATTCAATTCAAATCCAGCATCCAAAATTAAACACAAGTAAACAGCAGATAGGAACACAAAGAAAAATACCCGCTATCACCGAGAACAATGACCTTAAGCAAAGTCCGTCTACGCAGCGACATAATCAATAGATCAATCAACGAATGGATTCAAATAGCGCAATTTTCAGGGTTTTTGAGCTAGTGTTCGTCAATTTGGACGATGACAAATATGCATGAATCAATAACGTAATGGAGTTCGAATTTGAGAAATTATGTTTCTAAATTGAAAAAGGAAGAAACAATCAAATTGGATTCGAAATTTACAGTACTTTTCTTACGTCAGCCTCTCTTACGTCATATTCCATTCAATAGATTTTCCACTAAAACTTCATGAATTAATGTATTTTGTGTTAGGAGGAGTAAAAGTGTAAGGAAAACCTTGTGTTTTAAGATTGTTGTTAAAAGAGAAGTGAAATGAAAACTTGTTTAAGCTTATTCATCTTGCCCATATTCAAATTTTACTCTCAAAATCTCACTTCATTTTAGTACATGATTTTTTTTTAAAATAAGAGAAAAATATAGTTTTAGTAGGTAGGTTTGTGGTTTAGTTTCAATTTGGTCTCGAATACTTACTTTTAATTAATGTGTATTTTGTTTTATAAGTATGTTTCAATAATAAATGTCTATAAATTTTAATAATAATAAATATCATAAAAGGACTAAATTGTTGTAGTGGATGCTCGAGTACTCACCATGTATTCAATCGAATGGGTTGGTGACATGTTACTTATTTTGTTTGGTGATAACCTATTTCAACTCTACGGTTATAGATTCAATCCTAGAATAGTGGTGTTCTCTGTATAGGATTTGTTGGTCCTTTCTCTGCAATGTGTACTAAAAAAAAATATCACTCACCATGTATTCAATATCACACATTTTAAGGAATTGGATTTACAGTTGAAAGGTAAACTCGACTATATGTGTTGTGGGAGAAGCAAAAAAATGAAAAAAAGTTACAATTGGCTGGGCCTCTACATAAAATATTGTATTGACCTCTTTTTGGATCTCAACACTCATTTTGATGTTGATATTAATCGGGCGTCGTCATGATCTATATTGTCTACTTCATCGAGATCACGGTCGTTGTTTAGAGTTATATATTGAAGAGCCATAACGACGTCGCTAATCAATGGCCGAGTATTAGCTTCCTCTTGTATACACATGGCTGCCACCCCCAAAGCTTGAAACAAAGCCTTCATGGGGTAATTCCCTTGTAGCTTTGGATCTGCCATTACTGTGAATTTCTTTTTATCTCTCAATAGTGGTTCTGCCTGCAATATTCAACTTTTAATTCTTAGATTCATAAATTTTAAGATTTGTTTCATTTTGGTCTCTACAATAAATTTGAATTTAATGTTAACCAAAATTGGTTTAATAATATGTTATTAGTTTTGATAGCGAATTTTAAAAGTAACAACTTTTTTTTCATAATAAACTATTTTAAGTTTTTTTTTTTTTTTTTTTTTTTTTTTAATTTTTAAAATTTTTAAATTCAAAGACTAACCTTGGACATTTAAAGTTTAGAGATCAAAATGAATTAAATCTCAAATTTCAAAGACTAAAATTGCACATTTAAAAATTTAGTGATCAAAATTAAACAAATCTCAAAGTTGTATGTACCAAAATGGTTTATATATAGTATATGTTTCATTTTTTAAAAATCCATAATTGTTTAGAAAAACCTATGCATGACTTGACTATTCTCAAGTGTTAGGGATGATAAATCTACCCGGATCTCTGATATTGTCTACTTTGGTCATAAGTCCTCATGGCTTTGTTCTTGGTCATCTCTCAAAATGGTTCATACTAATGGAGATGTTTGTCTTCTCTTATAACCTAAGATCTACCATTTATTTTACCAATGATTTTACAACACTTTGTTTGTAACATCAAGGGAAAATTCGCATGACCAGCGACATTTGGATGTTGATAGGAAATTAATTCTTAAATCGGTAATCACCATATAAATTGAACCTATAATCCTTTGATTTTCGAAGATATTTTTTTTAAAATTTTACTTTAATTGAGAGTGAGAGATTCGAATCTATGACCTCTTGATCATTAAACATGATGCTATTGAGTTATTGCTCTTGCACCGAGTCAAACCTATATCAATTGAAATATGTCATGACTAAATAAAAGCAAGCATACCCAAGTAATTAAATTCTTTTCTGCTCTGGGTTTTGAGTTGTCTATAACTCTTCTTCCGGTGATTGTCTCCAAAAACAAGACCGAAACTATACACATCCGATTTTGTTGTTAATTTTCCTGTGAGAGCATATTCTGGAGCACAATAACCATAGGTTCCCATCACTCTAGTGGAAACATGAGATTTATCTTCCATGGGACCTAACTTTGCAAGACCAAAGTCTGAGAGTTTTGGATTGAATTCTTCATCCAACAATATGTTTGAAGATTTAAAGTCGCGAAATATCACGGGAGGTTTTGTTTCGTGTAAGTATTCTAGTCCTCGAGCCGCTCCTTCGACGATTTTCAGCCTTGTTTGCCAATCTAGAGCTGGCTTATCTGAAGTTGAATCTGAAAAATGATGGAAAATAAATGAGTATATATATATAAAACATTCACTGCCTTATATCAATTTGCATGTACTTTGAAATTCATGAATCAGAATCATGCATGCATCACGCAACTAAGTACCAATTTTCTTACACCATATGTTTGTTAATGGGAATTCCAAATGTTGTTATGAAGAAATCATAAATAACAATGCAAGAAAAAAAAACACACCGAATTACATGGTTCATTAACATTATGTTAACTACGTTCATAGATATAAAAGAGATAAATTGTTACAAATGTTAGGGAAAGAAAGCAAGGAGTTTTAAGAATTTATATATAGTGCACTCCTAATAAAAACCTAAACATCATTTTGACACAAAATACAGAAAAACCAATAAGAATATATACAAAACGTAATTAGCATATTTTCTAAGTTTTAAGGGTGATCTTTTTTTTTCTTTTTTTTGAAATTAGAAAATTGAAGCTTTGCTCCACTATAATATGAGATAACCATGCTTGTTTTGAGAGACAGAAAGCGATTTTACAATTAAGCCCACTTTGTGAGGCTCATTCTGAAACCTCAAAAGAAGCATGTTTTGAAAGTATCATGTCTCAACCAACGAGACTACGAATAATGTGTTATAATATGACTAGTAGTCATATTATAACACATTATTCGTAGTACAACCATAGTTAAAGACATTTCAATGAATGTAATTTAATGAATATTTGAAGCTCTAAATAGAGTTATGAGATGAACAATGAAATCATACCAAGAAGATGATCCTCCAAGGAGCCATTAGCCATGTACTCATACACCAAAATCCTTTGATTGGCATCAATAGAATAGCCAACCAAGTTGACAAGATTTGGATGGTGAAGAAGGCTCAACATCAAAACCTCTACAAGAAATTCTCTATCTCCTTGGAATCCATTTCTATCAAGTTGCTTCACAGCCACCTAATATTTAAGGAATTAGATGAAACAAAATCAACAAAAATCAATTGTAAAATGTCGACAAATGAAAGTAAATTAATATTGATGTGGTTTACTTGTTTTGTGCTTTTAATTTGGCCTTTGTAAACTCTTCCAAAACCACCTTCTCCTAATAGATTTTCGCGGTTGAAGTTATCTGTTGCAACGCATAGCTCTCGAAACGTAAAAATTTGAGCTAAGATGCTTCCTTTTCCAAACTTCTTTATCTCCCTTGTTGTGTACCTTCGCCTTCTTTTACCTGCAAGTTTAAAGGAATTATTAAATACCCATTCCCAATTTCAAGGATTATTTAAAAAGAAAACAGTTTTTTATTTATTTTATTTTTTATTTTATTTTTTTATTTTATTAATATGTGCTCTAGTCAAGATTATTAATGGTTAAGAAATAATCGTTCACTTTGAGAAAGTAACTATGAAAAGATTAAATATTGTACTGGGTCAGTGATGCGATTGGTTATCTAGTTTGATATTAATTCATTCCCACTTTACGTCACAAGTTCGATTCTTGGAATTGGTATTTGTAATCCCTCTTCTCCCAACTTGTACTAAAAAAAAAAAAAAAACCTATGTTTGCGTTACGATTATATTTAGCTGTGCCCAATTAGTGGGTTGGGGTTCATAGGTGAAATAACTAATTCGAGACCTAGTTAAAATATGTAATTGAGTTTTATATTTCGTATTAATTTTTTCAAATGTACTTTAGGTCGTATGTTGTATACGAATTTTATGAAAGTACACTGTATAAAAACTCTATGAAAATCCTAACTCTGTTTACCAAATATTTTGTATTCTTATCTTCTAAATAAAATGATTTCTCTTTGTGAACGTAGTTAATACAACGTTAATGAACCAAGTAAAATGTATATGTTGTTTGTTTTTTCACTGTTTAATTCTTGTTTAGTTGTTTACAATTTTCAAAACAATTTAAAATTCCGATGAATAAAAAAAATAAAAAAATAAAACTTAGCATGGCTGATTGCACCCAAACAAAGTCATATGTAATGAATGGTAAAAGGGTAAAAAAATTGAAGGGACAAAGCCTACCAGATTTCAAGGGAATGTTGGCAAATGATGCCAAAGTTTTAGTTTCATGATACTCCTTAATGGTCTTTTTCAAGGATTTTCTATTGAATCCCTCCTCTGACATGCAACATTGAATGAAATTCATCTTCATTCCACTTGACAGTTCAATGCAACTCAAAAAGGGAAGTCTAAGATCATCTTGCATTGAATATTCAATAATGATTATTTGAAAAGCAAATCACATAATAACAAACCAACCGAGAAACCGTATGATCAGTTCGGAGAAAAAAAGGATATGGGATCCAACACAAATGATAAACACTACAAGAAAACGTACGACAAATAACAGCCATTCTCCCTTTTAGGAGAATATGAGTCCAATTTGTTGTTTTTAGGACCATTTTTAGAACTTTGTTGTTCTAAAATGGTTGTTTCTCAATCTCCTTGTCCAAGAAAATTTCAAATTTACAAAGCAAATTTCAACCCACTCTAAAAATACTCAAATTATGGAACTAAAGATTTTCAACTAAAAATAGTCAAACTTCCCAAAAATTATTTTTGTTAGTACAAGTTGGGGGAGGGAGGATTACAAATTCCGATTCCCCGTGACTGTGGAGTGAAAATGGATTAACACCAAACTAGATAACTAATCGCGCCACCGACCCATTTAGTAATATTCCCAAATATTCTAACATTAGCAGAGTTCAATAAATTGCAACTTTATTACTTTGAAATAGATTAAACTATGAGAATAAAATAAGAATCTTTCCCCCACCTAAAAAAAGTAATACTTTCTATACGAAAAATGAAACACAAAGAATATGAAAAATGAAAGACATAAAATGGCATAAACGGCACACAAACGATTTTTCGTAGGAAAGAAAGAAAAAGAAAGGCAAGGTTTGCATGTTTACATTTTTCAAACCAACATAATTGCTACTTTTGTGTGACAATTGAGTGTTAAAAACAGGCTATATAAAAAGTGTCCTCTGTTCTTGTTCCTATTGAAAACTAGTTTGGTTTCGGGATGGCTCGATATCAGGCAGTTTCGGTGGGCACGGTGGCCGTTGAGATGGCATTGCTTATGCTGCTTGGCTTGAAGCTACAACTTCTGTTGGATGGAACATGGACATGAAGGGATGGCCCAATGGGAAGGTGTTTAGAGCTGGTGATATACTAAGTGAGTTTTTCATATCTATAGTTGTTAGAATTAGGTTGAACCATTTAATCAACTCAAAAGCTTATAAAAGTACCATTGTAAATTTGTAAATTCACATGTGATAACTAATGTTTAACCATGGTCAATTTGGAGCTAGGGTTTACTCTTAGCTAATTGAGAGATTGTAAAGCCGTATATAAGATCCGTTATGTGGGATGTTTCATACCTATAATGAAATTGTTTCTTATCCAAGATAAAAAGATGAATGAAATGCCCAGTTACCTCTCTCTTTTTTGTTATGTGAAAGAAAGTAAGTTTAACCTACAATCAATGCAATAGATAGTCTTCGATTAATGTAATAAATAATTTTCAATCTAAGAAACAATTTTTAAAATTTGATTTTCTTGAGATCGGAATCATGATTGCCACGTTGTTTTCTTTAAATTCAAGGATATAATGTGTCGTGTTATTGTTCGGAGTGGTTTTTGTTTGCTTTCTATTTATGTTGAGGAGAGTCAATCCAAAAGAAACTTCATAACAAAGGTTCTATTATAACTATTTTTATTATTTTTATTATTTTTTTAATCTAGACCTACACTTCTATTTTACCAAATTGTTTTCATTAACTTACCTATCTACTTTTTATTTATATTTTAAAAAATTAAACAAATTTGGAAGTATTTTTTTTCTTCTCCAAATACTTGTTTTGGTAAATGAAATAATTAAAATGTACCTACTTTATGAGAAGATAACAAAAATGTACCCACTTCACCACTACAAGCCAACTCCGCTTTACGTGATGGATGAAATTGATGCTGCTTTAGGCAACTACACAAAAACACTTAAATTATTTTTCTTCTACCTGTGGGCTTATAATTTTATAAAAGTATTAGAAAAAAGTTCTTTTTATTTTAGTTTCATTCTGGTCCATAATTCCGGAACAAGTTTTTGAACTCTCTAATTAAGTGTTGGCTTGTTTAAAAGATTATAATCATAATTACGTAACAAATTTGTGGGTAAATATTTATCTTCACAAAATGAGACATTTTCTGTCTTTTCATTCACTTATGGTCTTTTTTGGTGGGGTGTAGATTTAAAAAACGTATCAATTGTTGGACATTATGTGAAGGACAGAACCAAGGATGCCCAATTCATCATTATAAGGTTTGATAACCTAGAAACTAGACTAGACTTACATATCATGTTGTTTATTTTTAGCTGACAATGTGTATTTATGATTGATTTGTATGTGTACAGTCTGAGAAACAACATGTTTGAGTTAGCAGACAGATTAGTGGGGATCTATAAAACTGATAATTGCACAA
>JBBMKA010000001.1:6280728-6296770 GCA_037833695.1 Sechiopsis laciniata
CATGCTTTTTTAAAAACAAAAACAAAAATGTGTTTTTGAAAGCTACTTTTTTTAGTTTTTAGAATTCCTTTAATATTATAAAAACATTTTTAAAATTTTAAAAACAAAAACTAAAATTGGTTATCAAACAAATGTGTTTTTAAAATATTAAAAACAAAAACAGAAAACCAAAAACGAAATGGTTATCAAACGGGGCCTTAGTTTTTAGTTTTTAAAATTTAAGCCCGCAATAACTATTTCACCATATGTTTTTTTTTACTTGGATATCTATATCTAACCTATGATTTTAATCACTAAATCAACATTTAAAAACAATAAAAAGTAGCTTCCAAAAGCTTGTTTTGGTTTTTAAAATTTGGTTAGCATTCACTACTTTCTTAAGGAAAGATGGAACACATGGTAGGAAATTTGAGTAAAAATAAGCTTAAATTTCATAAATCAAAAACAAAAAACCAAATGTTTATCAAGCGGAGCCTTAGCTTCCAAATTTTGGTTTGGTTTTTAAAAACACAAGTCAAATGTAGATATTTAAGTAATGAAAACTATGTATTCAGATAGTAGTTGTAGGCTTAAATTTCAAAAACAAAAAATAAAAAATCAAATGTTTATCAAACGGGACCTATTTTTCTGTTTTTTTTGTTGTTCATAGAAGTATATACTAGATTCAAACTTTTTTTCTTTTGTCTTGGATTGACCCTTACAGAAAAAAGTAGCTGTGGTCATGAAGAAGGCCAGCGCCAAGGGCCAGTTAATGATGATATTGTTCTTAGTGGCTTTGTTCATTATCCTTTTCGTGTTGGTGTTCCTCACCTAGTTTTGTTGCAAAATGAGGCCCCTGCCATTCACGAAGCATCATAAACGGATCTGTTGAGAAGTCGAGGTACTTTATTCGCACATCGTCAAAACCATCCCGAAAATGTTGAATTGAGAACTTCATTGAGTCGTTCATGTGCTCATAAGAGTTGATCAGAATATAGAACCGAGCTTCTAAATTACAAAATGCAATGTGAAACTCGTTATTTGTTTGCTACTTAGATTTTCAACCTTATATTTGTTTTGAAGTTTCTTTGATAGCCGGTATACCCCTTAACTTTTGTGTAATTACAGAGCTCTACAGATTATAATAGCTGGAACAATTTTTATTTCTATAGCTCCTTATCTCTCGGTGTGCAACTTACTTTCAATTCAGAGTGACACAAACGCCATTCTCGAATGAGAGTCAGCGTAATACAACATACGTAGATCGTTACATAAACAGTCTCTCAAACACGCTCTAAATTTAGAGAAAAGTTCTCTAGAATTTCGCTCCCTTTTCTCCTCTTTGAAAGAGCCTTCCACATGGCAATGGTTCTTCTTCGAGTCATAGTAAGGAAGACCTTATGGAATTTCAAGAAGAGATTCAAGCTTGGAGTAAATTGTTGTAACGTATAGATAAAGACTTGTTAACTTGAATCTACGTTGTCAACGAAAGTATGTAAACTAAATGTCATTTAGTTTAGTTTTAATTTTAAACAACTAAACGTCATTTAGTTTAGTTTTAATTTTAAACGAATAAAGCGAATGATCTTCAATATCGCACTATATGTGAGTGTAAGAGAAAAGTTTTCTACTTTTCTTGCATCGATATCAAAGCATATTTTAGAAGGTGGCTAAAAACTTTCGGACTATCTTTCTTCTAAAAGTTTAGTATGGTGAATGATTTAATTATTGCATATGTGATATGTTTTGACTTTTGTAGAAATGGATGTTTATGCATATTTGATCATTATGTTTATTGCTCAAAATTGATTAGATTGACAAACTAACTATAAATAATGGTAAACTATTGAAACAAAACTAGGGTAGTAATCAATAAATTACATGCTTCATATAAAAACAATGCATAAGATAAATTATTTCTTATTCTCTCAACAATGTATTCTAAATAAGGCTTTTTGCCTTTTTCCCTTCTAATCATGTATCACGAATAAAGTTTTTCTGCTCATTCCTCTCTCAACCTTGCACTCAAAATAAGGTTTTATGTCTTCTCCCCTCCTCTTCTCTTCCTCTCCCATACATGCACGTTTTAAAAGGGTTAAAAATCCTTGTACTGTAACTTTCGTTGATGATCAATGGTAAAAATGCACCAAATGCATAATTTGTCGTGACTGTTTCATCAAAAGGAAACAAAATTACAAAAATACAAGATTGTTGGTACAACAGATAGCATCAATGACAACAATAGACGACATCGACAAAAAATCAACAATGAAAGGTACTGACGACTCGGTGCACATACCAAATGGTGGCTAACGACTCTTGCAAAATCACGTCCAAGGTAAAGCACGCATATGCAAGTGGCTAGCAATCACAACTACACATAAAGAAACACGTGCATTCATAATTACTATGAATAATAACATGATCGATTAAAATTAACTTTAAACTTATTTTAAATTTTAGTAAAAGAACATACACTAGAATAAGCCCTACCTGCATCATGGCAAAATTGATATTTTAAAATTTTAACCCAAAAAGTAATAGTGAATTCTATTATATTATTCCCATTCATTGAATTAAGGGCTTTTTTTTAGGAAAAAAAAAAAAGCATTAAAGGGGGTTTTCTAAACCCTATCAAAACTCCCTTGCCCTAATACGAAATTCAGTTCAATTGCCGCGAGCTTCGATTTGTGAAGTGAAAGCAGAGAAGTTCGGCCTTCGATCTCTTTTCAGCCATGGCGAGCACCAAAGTTCAGAGGATTATGACCCAACCCATTGTATGGTTTCGTTTCATTCTCGTTTTTTCTTACTTTCTTTATCTTTTTCTGCGTATTTCACTTACACTTTTCGTTTCTCTTTCATTGAATCTTGCTTCGCCTTCAGAACTTGATTTTCAGGTTCCTTCAGAGTGTAAGTTCCTTTTCATCTTCATTTCCTGCAGTTTTTATTGTTTTTTCATTGTGAAATTGACGTGTTCAGTTCTATATATCTTCTCGTTTCAAATTTCCAGAAAGCTCGGATTCAGATATGGCTTTTTGAGCAAAAAGACCTGAGGATCGAAGGCCGAATCATTGTAAGCTCTCCTTAGACTTGTGGGATTTTTAACCATCGTCCTAATTAATAGTTTATCTGGTTTTAATGTCCGTTTAAATGTTATTACATCCTGCTGGATTTAAGTTCCCAAATGTTGAATCTTCATCTGGGTTTTGTTAATAGTTTTTTCTGAACCTAGGAAAATTAAGAACGTTCCAGATAAAATGGAAGTTAGTTTATTAATATCGGTCATTTTATAACTTGATATATATATATATATATATTTTTTTTTTGTGGAGGTACAGAAAGTGTCAAGTATACTATGTTTGCTTGAATTAATCTGGTGAAATGTTGGAAGTGTGAAGGGTTGTGCATCTGAAAATTTATCATCAAGCACAATAAGAACTAGCTAGTAGAGAACAGAAGAAATGGCTCTAATATTTAGATATTGTTTCTATTACTACTAAAGATTTTACTCTATAGAAAAGCTAGTAACTTCTTTTGAAGGAAAAGAAACAAAAAAAAGTGACAGAGAGGATACTCTTAAAAATCATCTTCCCTTAGTTGATTTGGTAACACAACCCAAAATCAACTTTCATTGCAGTGAAATAAGATCAGTTTATATTCTTTTCTTCTTCATTAGCATAGTTGTCCATCTTTGTTGATGATTAATTTTTGAAGCCATGAATGCATAGGCTATTTTGGAGAAATATTTGGCTTGAGATTTGTAGTTAGACCGGAAAGTAAGTCTTTCGTTACTAGATTAGTTAGGGGTCCTAGGGATTCTTCAAGTTAAGTAAGAAGAAAGAAATCTTCTTTTTATGTAAGATTGAAATGATAGTTTTTTGGGGGTGTAGAAAGAAAGCTTTGTTTGTGTTTTTGCAATGTTGTTGTTGTTGACCTGGAATTTATTTTGGACGGTCAATATTGAGAATGAAGTTTCTTTTCTTTTCTTTTTTTCCTCTATATGTGAGTGTCCAGACCAACTTACGCATACGTGAAATTTTCTCATGGAATATATTGCTTGATCTTACAAGATTTGGATATCAAGCCTAAGGGGTGACACGGGGTTGAAGACTTGGGCTTTGAAGGTGTGCTCCCCTCTAGGTTCTACGTTTGAGACTCACCTGTGACATTAATTCGTAGATATCTCCAGTGTTTTCATTTTTTCGATGTCTCCCGGTACTTGACCTAGGGATGGGTGTGGTTACCCTGAGTATAGTGGAGCGAAGCTCTGATTTCTCGGTTAAAAAAAAAAAAACAATATTTAAAAAATCTATAGGAAATTAATTTTTCGGTAGGTGATAATTATGGATTGAACTCATAATTTTTTGGTTTCTTAAGGTCATTTTGACAACTGGAATGGAGTCTTTTGGGTTCAAAAGTAATCAACTCAGAATGGCGTTAGAGTTGTACGTATTAGTGTTGTAAATTGTCTATTGAGAGGGGTGGAGATAATGTTTAGTCCAACCTTGTTTCTCTCGTCCCTTGCACTCTTGGACTTGGACTATTAATTTAGTGCTGATTTCTGAGTTTCACCTCCTTAGGGCTTTGACGAGTATATGAATTTGGTTTTGGATGATGCTGAGGAAGTCAACGTTAAGAAGAAGAGCAAGAAGACTCTAGGTTTGTCATTTGATCACTACCCATTCTCATGGCCAAATTAAGGAAAACTAAACGTTGTTTTCTCTTCTTTTTATTTCAGGGAGGATATTGCTTAAAGGAGACAACATAACTCTGATGATGAACACGTAAGTCCTCTTGAAGCTCTGTTTCAACGCATAATTGCTTTATCTTCAAAAAATTAATAAATGATAGTCCAATGCTAAATTACAGGGGGAAGTGATTGTCATTTTTGCACACATTTAAGAGATAGTGAGTCCCTTTCACTGCAAAACTCGAAAGCCTTGTGTGTCAATCATATCATAGAATGTTCATTTTACTGTCAATTTGTTAGCTGTTTTTGTACTCTTGTTAAAAGAAATTAGAATATCAGCTTTTTGAGAGATTGTTGTTGCACTGAACTCACTGGATCTCCTATTGCTTAGATCATTGTATTCAGTTTTTCATATATTTTCAACTCTATGATACATGCTAGATTTGAATATCAGTTTCTCAATTACATTTCTAAACTGCTGAAAAGTTGGCGAATATATGAACATTGAAGCAAAAGTGAATGTTTTATAGAGGGTATATCTTTAAAGAACAGGTGAGTGGTTTGGATCTCTGCATCTACATGTTGATTGATGAACTAGAAGAAAGTGTTGAAATCATATATCAAATGTATGATAACCTAGCTAAGATGTACCCTAAACCTTACATGTACCCACAAAAAATGTGCACTTCCTTTTCAGTGGTGGAATTGTGTTTAACTTGTATCAATTCTAGGTTGGATGATTTCATGAGAATTTTCTTGGTAAGCATGTTGGACAAAATAAATTGGAAGGACTCATGTTGGACGAACAGTCTTCACTCTTGTAAGTGTTCAAAGGCAAATAGGTAACGTGGTCAAATTGTAGAGGATGTAGGAAAATGTTGAGCTCGTGAGGAGCCAAATATGAATTTCAAGTTTTTGTTCAAATTTGGGCCAGAAACGTTAAAAATGGTATAGAGTGAAACTCTTCTAAGTAATATGTGGTTTGGGGACATGGGTGGATCTTTTAAGAGATTAGGAGGCATCCAATTTTTTTTTTTTTTTGTTAAGTATCATTTTATAAACAAAGTCTCCATGTGGAAGGGACCTAGAAGCACTTAAAGGAAAGTAGGTAAACTATTAAATTAATAAAAATGCATCATTTGTGATTCCAATTTAAACATGACTATAGTCTCCAATGGGCAGCCCAGCAGTTGAGGGCAAAGATTTCAAGACACGTTTCCTTGAAAGATTCCTAGTTCGAGATCGCTGGAAAGCGCTTAAACTAGATTATCCTTCGAAGTATCTCGGTGCCACAGCTTAGCGACGGGCTAGTGGTGCCCCGGGTATAGGGGAGCGAAGTTTCGATTTCCCGGTTATCAAAAAAAAAAAAAAAAAAAAAAAATTTAAACATGACTATTGATCAACACCATAAATATACATTTATGCATTTATATATATACATACATACACATATATATATACATACACACACACATATATATATATATAAAAGTGTATAAAGTGTTAAAAAAAAAGTGTTAGATGTTGATGTCTAATCATACATTATACTAAACTTAATAAATTTAGATTTAAATGAGAACAATATCAACTTACACCCACGAACATTTGAAACATAAAACTCCAATTAAAATATATATGAAGACATTCTTTTTGTGCATTGTAGTTCCTTGTTAATCACATAGGATATCCATGGTGTATAGGTTAAAGAATAGTGAAACTTTAAATGTATATAAATATATTTCTCTCCACTAAACTTGAAAAAAAAAAACACGGATGTCTATAAACATTCATTTAAGATCAAAAAATGAAATTAAAAACATTTTATCAATAGAAAAGAAACTCTAACCCCTTCTCATATTTTTTTTCTACTTTGCATGAAACAACTTCTTTTTCTCTTACTATCCCCAGATGAACCATCTCCATGCGACTCCCCTCTCCAACACACCCACACGCGTCTTCTTCTCCGATCAACAATGCCCTAGGTGCACAAGCGACTCACATAAATTGGTCTTGTGGAACAGTGACTTCTTTCAATTTCTCAATGTTGAACTAAAAAAAATTAAAATTTTAGTGAATATAATAAATCATTTTTATAGATTATGAGTGACATTTAAAAAAATAAAAATGAGTATATGAAAATTCATAAGGTAACTTATACAATCTGTTAGGTTTGTTTACGTAGATACCCATACATACTAGGAGTATATGACAAGAAATCCATCTAAAAGTAGTTGGTCATACTCCTAATATGCAAATTTGGTAATTTTTAATAGATTTTCTGTTTTTATCCAATACTACAATTTCTTTTTAAAAAATAAATCCACTATTCTAAACAAAATAATAGTAATAATACAATTGAAATGTGTCAAAGCCCTTTGCTTCATACCAATTGAACTATTTGAAACTATGCTCAAAATGTGTCAAACATAAAATACTTCCCTCCAAAAGAATAATCTTAAAGGACCGTTTTCCAAATAAAATATCAACAAAAACATTTCGTTTTTGTTTTGAGAACAATTAAAGATAGCCAAAGTGAGCATAACTAGTTTTGACGTATTAAATATATAAATAATTATAAAAATTGTGGTAAAAAGAACAATTAATAAGATAATTCAATCACATGACAAATGAACCATCACCTATGACCTCTTGAGCGTAAGTGCTTTATAAAATTCACACAAAAATATGTACTTTCATTTTTCAAACTAGCCTCACATCCCATTGAACTTTAAGCCACCAAGGCATGAACCAGATATTGGTTTGCTCTTTAGAGACAAAAAAGAACCAGCATATCCATTCTCATTTCTCAGTTTCTTGAAAAGATTTCAAATAGAACAATCCACAAGAAAAAAAATAAAAATAATAATAATAATAACAAAATGCATAAAAGTAACAACAGAACATGGGACAGCCACAAGTGTTTATCTCAAAAAAAGAAAAAAAGAATTCAGATGGCCAGAAATTATAAACTCTGGAACACAGTGTTGATGAGGATCCTTGAAATAATGGATCCTACAAACTCAGATATCCCAAACGTTCTTAACTTCACCAAAAGGAAGCTAATTTCTTACAAAATGCAAAAAACATAAAATTCAAGTCTCAGTGGTTAGATTATTAAACAGAGGGGGTAGTCTGCAATCAAAAGACTAGTTATGAATCAAAGATGCCAACAAAAATGTGTAAGAATTGGAACAAAAAGGATGAGATTGAGTGTTCCTGAGTTCTAAGTTTATGGGTTCAGCATGCGCAGCCACTTCTTTGCTCAGTCTCCACAACAGTTTCTGGGATTCCTTGGAAATATCTGCAAATGCATTCAAGAACAACAGTTTAGGTGTTCGCGTTTTTTGGTCCGGTCCAAAGTCTTGAAATGAACAATAAAATATACAGCATCACATGAATGACACAGCATCACAAACACAGATTTCATGGCAACTACAACAACGAAAAATGTTGGCATTCTAAAGTAAAAATGGAAATAAATGATGAAATAGAATATGCAAATTGGCTAGATTCTTTCACATAAGACCATATCGTAGAAACCTTGTTCTTCTGAGTATTCAAAATGGGCTTATGTACACCTCCACTAATTTCATTTGGCAGCTGTTATAACATTTTGTAATAAAAATTTGTGGGATATAAAGTGATGGGTAAAAACAGAAAGAACAAAAAACACTTAGTACATTTATAATTTGAAAAGAATTAGCAATTTCATGATATCATCAGGACTTCCAACTGTTGGCATATTTCCACTATAAATGTTCATGAAACAAGGTAAATGCTATGTTAAAGCCATGGGCCAAACTAATTTTTTTACATCATTTATTATCTCCCAAAAATGAAAATTCAAATATATGGACATAATGAAAGAAAAAACTTGGATCGAATCTTAAGATGAAGATATTAATAAACCCCCCTTTAAATACATGTACATGTACAAGAGCCGAGGAAAAGGTGGGAATAGATTTAATGAAAATAACAACTAAAAAAAGTTGTAATGTTTGTTAAGAGTGAGTTTTCTGGTTTAATTACATTTCAGGGTTTGTTAGTTTAGCTACACAAGCAGTAGTTGGAGGGTTATGAAAGGGGAGGAAAAGAATTGATGTATGTAGCTAAGGTGTGGGAAGTTCTCTAAACCCTTCCTATTTTGATAAATAAAGATTGGTTTCTATAAGAATTCAGATATTCAAGGATAACCAACTAGACTACCAAATGCACCATCTTGTCTCTCTCCATAAGGAATATCTCACATTTAGAGAATCTTTCATATTTAATCTCACCTGTACTGTAGTCTGTACCTTACTTAAAACACTTTTCCCTTTTCTCTTCTTTTTATAATATGGAGTAAAACTTAAAACTTCAAGAAAAATGAGAAGATTGTCTCAAGCATCTATCAGGGGCATTAAGTGAAGTGTTCTAAATCTTCCACTCCCATTTTTACCTTAATACCATCTATATGTGTGAACGCTAGTGTGTGTACTGTACATACATAATATATGTGTGCATGCATATAACAACAAGAGGTTATTTATTTATTTTGGATATCCATGAGTGTCCGGGCCAGCTTACAGCCCTCGACTATTTTCATGAGATAACAATCTGACATTACCATATTTGGTTGTCAAAGTAACTTGTAGAACATTAATTTTGGTAAACATGGATTGAATTTGTAACCTCTAAACAAATTGATGATTTAGATAGAACACACTAAAGACCAAAAAGTTAAAAAAATGAAAAATAAAAAATAGGTATTCAAACATGCTTATAATACATACTTTTAAGCAAAAAGCAGAAAACAATTTTGTGAACAAACTTCCAATCCACCCCACGTTTAAAAACTTATCTATTTATTTAATATCTGTTAGTGTTCTAGACCAATTCACATACCTCAACTAATCTATCCGGCCAACTACTTGACCCTACTACACTACATTTGGTTGCTAAGATTTTTTTTTTTTTGAAACCAAGAAATTGGAGCTTCGCTCCACTACACTCGGGGTAATCACGCCCATCCCTGGGCCAGGCACCAAGAGACACGGAAGGTGTCTACAAATTAATGTCACCATCCTAAGTAGGTGTGGTTACCATGGTTTCAAATTCTCTCTAGGCTCTTAAATATTTCAAAGATTTTTTTTACCACTAGACCAAACCCATAATGGTTAACTTTAAAACTTATCTTGATAACAAAAACCACATTTAAAAATCAAAATAATGTTCCTTCTATAAATCATTTCAGTTTCAGAAACTTACATATCTTGCTCATGTTCATTGGCTAATGCAGACTTGGCAATGCACAAAAAAGCAGCATCAACGTTGTAGTCTTCTTTAGCAGAAGTCTCGAAGTAAGGAATATTTTCTTTTGTAGCACACCAATCCTTGGCTTTCTTCTCAGAGACCTGCAGAAATAATAATCAGATCAACATGAAAAGAAAAAGGCAAAACTCAACTTGGCAAGGTCCAGACATTCTTGTTCCTTACCACTCGACTATTCCCACCATCAATGTCAATCTTATTTCCAAGCAATATAAATGGGAATTTCTTAGGGTCAGGTGGGTTGGCCTGAAAGATAGAATCGAAATATGAATTTAGACATCATCCAAAAAAGTGCAAGCAATCAAGACTCGAAATAAACAAAAACAAGCCCCAACGAACACACTCAGGCTTGCACACACTAAACACACGCGAAGAGCTAAGGGCATATGTATGTACTAGTATCTTTCTTTTATTTAGAACGGCTTCATATATGCCTTCAGTATTTTTCTGGGTATAAATCTGCTTTCAGACATCAGTGTCCTTTAATCCTTATCGGACTCACTATGATTACTGTGCTAAAAAATATCAATGATTACCTCAGTGACACCAAGCACTAAGAAATTAAGAGTAACCCAATTAATACCCACACGTTACAATGAGAAGAAGAAACCGAAGAGGCAGAGTAACCTTCCAAAGGTAAGGAAACCGTTACACACCAGCAACAAAGGAAACTCTGCAATTCTTCCTAAGGACTATAAACCTTAAATCCTAAAAGATGAAGAAAGCGATAATCGAAAAATAAACTAATTGAATCTGTAGCTAAGTGCAATCCTTCCTAAGGACCAAAAAGCCTCTTCCCTTTCCCTGGAATCAATACTGTTGAACTATTTCCCATAGAATGGACATGGCAAAAAAAAAAGAAAAGAGGACACTGCAACAAGCGCAAGACTAAACAAGTTTCAGTAGCATTCGAACACCAGCAAGGAGAATGACTTCATACATACAAAACAACAAGAGTTGAGCTCAAGAAGCATGATGTAAACCTAATAACTAAGAGGTTACAGGTTAGAAACCTCATCCCAATTGTAATTGAATTAAAAATATATATACAAAGCACTAATGATCCAAAAAGATCAAAGAATTCTTCATCAAACCAGATGTAAATGTTGTTAGTAACAAGAGTAGTAATAATCAAACCAGCTGCAAACACATTGTTACAGATAGCAATAAAACTTGAGGAACTGAATTGGCCAACCTGTCTGAGAAACTCATCATGCCAATTGTCGAGTGTGTCGAATGACTTCATCACGTTAACATCATAGACTAGAACACAGCAGTCTGCCCCTCTATAGAACGCAACCCCAAGACTTTGAAATCTCTCTTGTCCGGCTGTGTCCCATATCTGGCAATGAAAAAATATATATGATTTAGCATCAGCATAATCAACGCAGCTATCAAAAATGCGGCAATGCCAATGAATTTTCAAGTAAAACGTACTTGAAGTGTGACAAGCCTGTCATCAATCTGAAGTTCCTTGGTGACAAAATCGGCACCAATTGTAGCTTTATATTGCTGACTATACTTCTTATGGACATATCTGATTAGCTAGTAAAGGCCCCATATTCGATGTAATGATAAATAACTCAAAACATCCATTCCAATAATGTCAAAATCTCAATAAAGCTATATGTTAGAACCATACCAACATAAATAGAAACAAATGGTCAACAACATCAAACCAAAATTTAAAAAGGAACGATCTAGGAAAAAGGACCCTAAAGAAAAGACAAATGATTCATATTTCTAATTCAACAAAACAACAGAAGATGATTAATCTCATTATTCCACATGAACTAAAGCAAACGGCGTCCCAATTAGAAAATAAATGGCATAAAGGGACAAAATAAGAGAAGCAAACCATAAATTCCAAGGTCGAAAATAAAAGCTCAAAACACAGATCAAGATTCTTTAGAAGGATACTGGTTCATCAACGACGTCTTGCCAACCCTGAAATCCAAAGTCAAACCCCATTAAAACCAAAATCCAAAATCGCCAACAAGAGTAGCTCAACCGCATCGATTTACACCCAATGACCCAAAAGTCACCGGTTCGAATCCTCAACCCCCAATTGTTGAAATCTAAAAGAACAAAACCGAAATCCAAAATCCAAAATCAAACAAGTAACAAGCAGAGACGATTGCACATACCCGCTATCACCAAGAACGATGACCTTAAGCAAAGTCCGCCTACGGAACGACATGGTACCGAAATCAATCAAACAAACAACAAATTTAAACCTCAGATTCAAACGGCGCAATTTTTTACCCTTGGAGCTAATTTGGCAACCTGGGTAATGGGAAAAACACAAGAATCAATAACGTAAAGGAATCAAACTCGAGAAATTTGAAGAAAAGAATGAAAAGGGTGTGATTGATGATGGGCAAAAAGGGGGAGGTGGGGATTTAGGATTCGGAATTTAGAGTTTTTTACCATTTCATGGCGATGAATCAAAGGGAGAAAAAGAAATAGGATTGGGACTGGGATTTGAATGTTGGGAACATGGGGGATCGTGGCGAGTATTGAAAAAAAGAAGTTTGAGATTCTGAATTTCGAACGAAGAACAAAACGACACCTACGTTGGTTTTGATGGCATCTCTTCCTTTTATCCTTCTCTCCTTTCTGTTCTTTTCTCATTGATTCCATCCCAAAGCGACACATTTTAAGCTATCATTTTTACATATTTAAGTTTTTTTTTTTTTTTTTTTTTTTTTTTCCCTTTTTTCCTTTTTTTTTAGTTCCCATTTGAGGGTGTGAGATTCGAAATGTAACCAAGGTCCTGAAATTCCACCCATTTCTTTTCTCTTTTCGGCATGTCCTACTTAGCTTAACTTATATTATAAATGTCTCTAAGGAGTAGTGCAGTGGTTGAAGATTTGAGCTTTGAGAGTATACTCTTTTCAAAGTTCCTGGTTCGAAATTCACTTGTGACATTACTCATTTGATAACTCTGGTGCCTGACCGAGTTTGGTTATCCTTATTTAAAAAAAAAACTTATATAATATATAATTTGATAATCAAGAAATTAAGTGTACTCTCAAATAAACGAGAACCAAAATCTTTCACTTTATATTAAAATATATGTTATAAAATGACAAACATTTGAAGATTTCACATTGTTGAAAGTTATTTTAAAGTTAACTATCATTTTGGTCTTTGGGATTGGAGTTACAAGCTCATTTGGTTATAGAAATTTGATAAGGTAAACTTTATATATAAATATCACAATTCATTTAATCATTAGATTACCTAATAGGATGATGTAGTTGTTAACATGATGATTACAATTTTGATGATATCATTGGGGTGGAAGACAAAATAAAAAATTTCCCTAAGTTGATGGTTGAGTTCCTAATTGGTTCCATTGATAGCATCAATTTATGTTTTAAAAACTGGCCAATTTAGTTCGTTTCAGGTTTTCCATAATCAAAATGAGAACTTTTGTCATTCCATAATATATATATATATATATATATATATATAATCCATTTTAAATAAAACGGTTTAAGTGGTAAATTAGTGTGAATTGACATGATAAATATGAAATTATTGGTTTGATCCTTATCTATGTCATTTTTTTTGTAATTATTTATTTCTTTATTCGTTTAGCACACGACTAACCTAAAAATGTAGGCTCAATAAGATAATAGCATTCTTCACCAATTTTTTTTTGCAGAAATATTTAGATCATGTCTGGGCATGATATATGAAATAATGTCCACATATGTGGCTCAATATGGACCACAATTTATTTTTCTTTATTTTATTTTTTTTTATCTTTTGGATTTATAATCAAATAGATTGTGGCCTATATTGAGCTACATATGTTGACATTATTTTATACATCACGCCCGGGCATGATTTAAATATTCCTCATTTTCTTGCCCAGCCAAACTACATGGTCCGACAACAATATTAAAGCATACCCAAGTCAATTAACGATTTGATTCATGTTTTATTTTTCCTTATATTTTATGTTGTTCACGTTGGTTCGACACTTAAACCAAGTTGAACCCAACCGATTACACTCTTAACCATTATAACTTGATTGAATGGTTCTTTTTTTTTTTTGAACATGATTGAATGGTTGACTCAATAAGTTATTTGGATAGTAAAATGAATTTCGACCCGTATTGGAGAATGATTATTCTTTCTAGATGTTGCCCACTTCTTCCACACAACACTAGTGTTCAAATGTTATTTTTATGTGAGTTCTCCGATATGTCCTCTCAAGAGCTGTCTCTTAAATTCATTATTCTGAGATTATATCTCAATTTTATTTTTGAATATCCTTCGAGATATGATATTATAATAAATTGTTTGAAGTTCAATCTCAAAATTAATTAACAATAAGAAAGGTAGCATATCTATCTTATTAATGATATTTTATTAAAATTATTATTATACATTGAAATATCAATCTTTAATAAAAAAAAAAAAAAAAAAAAACTAATTGACAACCAATATTCGATTTCATATTTACTTAACCGACACCGACCAACCAAAGTTTGACATTCGGTGAAATTATGAACACCCCTAGGAAATATAATATAATATGGTGAATTAAAAGTGCATAAAATCCACTTTTCAACACCTTTGATGCAATTCTTTGGCTGGAAAGCAATGCTAATCTTCTTCAAATGTTTGGATAAAGCTCTGGAACCTTTTATCATCATATCCTTACCAGCTTCTATTGCTTTCAATGGGACATGATGTAATTGTATGTACCTTACTTTACAACAATGACATTTTTCCAAAAAAAAAAAAAAAAAATGCAAGCTTAAAAGTTTAAGCAAATAAACAGAAAAAGTTCCCCAAGGTCTATCTAGAAATCTAAAGATGTGACTAAAGATGTGATTCAAGTAATTCTCTTTTGCCCCCGAATTTAGAGGATCAAAACTCCAAATTCCCGGATCATCAGGAAAAAAAAAAGTAATTCCCTTTAGAAATGCATCACACCTCTTCATGGTAGGAACTGAATATGAACCAAAAAAGTTATAAACAGTAACTGAGAAAGGGGGTTTACCAGGAAAAATATGCACCATTAGAATTCAGTCCCCAGTAAAATATGAGAACTTCTTAAACTCTACTTCAGTACATTGTGTTTTCATTGTGATTGAGTGAAGAAATTAGTAAGAACAGTTCACTCAGATTCTTGTTGAAAATTGAAATGTTTTCCAGGAGTAGAAATCTACCAACCAATCAGAATTTATAACCTAAGGTAACAAAAAGAAAAGGATTTCAGAACTAAGCTATTAAACAGACAACATTTTACTGCAATTTACCAAACATACCAGCACCCAGGAAAGCAGTTGATTTTCTTTTCCCCATTTCAATAGAAACAATCCTATTATTATACATAGTTCTAATGCACTAAAGATGATTGGCACTACTCTAATCTTTTGGTTTTTTGTTCAACTTCCTTTTGCTGAGTTGATGATGACCTTAATTCATCATTATCAAATGGTAAGACAACTACAGGAGCTGCAGGCACAGAATCCCAACGCTCCCTCAAGATTTTCATGAATCTCTTTACGGTTTCCTGTCGAAACTGGAGCTCGCGTGTGAAGAAATCAAAGATTAGCACAGACAGTACATACTTGAAAGGAACAATGAGGAGGACAATTGCGGAAGACAACACCACCAGTGCAACTTCAGTGGTTATCTGGAAAGAGTGAATCGATTTAATTAATAATCCTCGGAGTTTCTAAAGTGAGAAAACATATATAAGCCATGAGAATCCAGTGTTTTTAAGAAGCTCAAGGCGCTCTAAGGTGCAATAACCTATGCTAGGGTTTAGAAGCAAAACCCAAAAAAATGCGAGCTTTTTTTGAGGCAGACTATAAAGAAGAATATTTATAAAGAAAAGATAGTATAGTTGAAGTGAGATTATTAAAAAAAAAAGTACTTTGAAGGTTGATAAATGTTATTTTTTTAGTTAACAAAGAACAAAAAAAAATCTAGTAAAACTTAATTTTTACAATTAATATAGAGAATTTACCATCAACAGCATATTCTACTTCTTCTATTATATTTACAGCACAATTTTTAAAATAATTCATTTAT
>JBBMKA010000001.1:6296870-6309648 GCA_037833695.1 Sechiopsis laciniata
AGTTATCAAACATATACGATTTTTATTTTTTAAAACAAAAAACCAAAATTCAAAAATAAAAAACTAAAAACAAAAAAACGAAAAACGAAATGGTTATCAAACGGGGCCTAAATAATTATCAAACGGGCCTAAAAAAATTGCTTCCAAATACTTCTTTTGTTTATGGAATTCGGTTCAGATTCAGATACTTCCTTAATGGAAGATGAAACCACAACTAGAAAATTTGTGTAAATACAAGCTTAAATTTCAAAAACTAAAAACGAAAAACCAAATGTTTATCAAATATGGCCTTAAAACTCAATTTGATTTGTTTGATTACTGCTTTAAGTTTACAGAATATCAGAATCTTCTTTTTTTTTTGGTAATAAGATTAGATGGCTATCAGAATCTTGGCATTGAGATCATGAACACACCTGAACAAAATCGAGACGATTTGATGTACTGTCCATTTCCGTTCCTAGATCGTCGATAAGTTTATCCTGCACGGAAGATAAAACTTTCGAGTTTTAGAAACTCCGCTGATGTATAAGAGAATCAATTACAAGCTCTGCAACCTACAAAATCTACACCTGTGCAAGGAGCTCTTCATGTATTGTAAGCCCAACACCTCCAATTCTCTCCACGCTTGCACTCAACTCATCCAACTCCTCATCCTGCTGCCTACATATATATACACGAGGGAACAAAATCCGGGTGAGTTGATAAGTACTCCACAAAAATGATATGATGATGTTGAATTATGTTAAACCATCAATCAACCCAAAAGCTTAAGCAATACTCCCTCTCATTTGTGGATTTAGAAATTTGAGAAATCGTCTATAAGTAGAATTTAATTTTAATGTGGGAAGAAACGACTTGGTAAGGATTTGAACTTAAGACCTCTTGCTCCGATACCATGTTGAATTATGTTAGATCACCAATCAACCCAAAAGCT
Organism: Sechiopsis laciniata; assembly: GCA_037833695.1. Taxonomy (NCBI): domain Eukaryota; kingdom Viridiplantae; phylum Streptophyta; class Magnoliopsida; order Cucurbitales; family Cucurbitaceae; genus Sechiopsis; species Sechiopsis laciniata. Next base: position 6,297,805 of record JBBMKA010000001.1, read on the forward strand.
TAAGCTGGTGGGTTGGGGTAAATTTAATTATATCAACCAATATGACTAATTTCCTTAGACATCCCCAGTTTCGGGACGGAAAACTGCAAACGAACAATGACATCTCCCTCATTTTATTCTGTTATTTGAGTACTTTATCATCATACCTAATTTAGAGATAGGTATCTACTAAAGGATTCAGTTAAGTTGCTAACAGCCCAGTTACGCTACGCAATGCAAACATTATTTTATGAGATTATCGAAAGAAAAAAACATTACTTTATGAGAAGCAGCTGTCTATCTGATTCGGACGTGATGTAGTCATCATTTGCTTGGTGGGCTGTATATGAGTTTGATCTTTCTGTTTCGTGTGCATTAGGTAGTCTCATCAATTCTCTACGCATCCCATTTGCACTAGCAGCTCCAGTTTGCTCCATTCCAGCTCCCACTACTTTCTTAACATTTCCAACCTAATAAAGTAACCAAAACAAACATAAATTCGTAAAAAGAAGCTCTGTTCTAGCTATTTAGAGGAGTTGAACATAGTACTTGAATATTCCGAGGCATTATAGTGACTTTGAACAAGAATTTCCCTAACATATTTCAAAATTAACATCTGTGGTATAATGGAATGGAAGGACCACAAGAGGCGCATGCAATATGGAAAAAACAAGGGTGATTAACTTATTTATCTTATCTGTAGATGCAAAAGCAAAGAGGTTCAGACAAGTAATACCTGTGTCCTAGCCGTACTCGTCCATCTCTTTCGTTTTTCAATTTCGGCATGATCAATGCCATACCAAGAAGGATCTCTAGCTGCCACAGCAATAGCTTTGTCCAATTCATCCACCTTCCTATCAAGAAAGATGACTTTCAGAGAAAGCTTATGTTACTAGTGAAAATTAGGAGCACGAGCACCAGTTGCAGCATATTGAATCATGGATTCATGTGCAATGCTTACTAGTAAGAACAAATGCTAACCAATTTTTTCCATTGTTTTTTCAAAAAGAAGATTTACAACAAATTAGAAAAAACAGACAACACGGTTTAGAAATTGAAAATTTACCTGCCATTCAATGCTCTCGCAGGCAGCGAGCAACTCTTTTGTGAGTTGTACTCTCTCTACTTGATTGGAAGATGTCCTTTCCCACTGGTGAAAGCTGGACTGCAGCTTATCGATCTGATAGAGATGAAAAATCTCACTATAAGTAAATGCACATGTTTCAAACAAAATGGCAGCAAAACAACTTTAGTTTCAAAAACAAAATGTCATTGCGACATTAATTATTAGCAGCCAACAATAACTTTTAGAGAAACAAAGGTCCGAAAGATTAAATCATCTATTCGAGCACACCTTTGAAGAAGATCTAAAGATATTTTACTAAGAAAGCATTTTTTAAGTAATAATCAACCTCCATTGATTAATGGGAACACGACAAATCTTTAAACTCCCTTACCCTCTTCTTCCCTACCCCTCCTGCTTTACTTACTAGCATCTTAACCTTCTTGAAGTCACACAAGGCTCCACCAACAAACCTTAATTGGGAGAGGACCTGACCAACCAACAAAACTAAGTACACCTTAAGTCCTTCTAAAAACAACCTTTCACCATTCATGCACTTCTCCGAAGAAGACGCCAAAACCTCCTAATTAACTTCCTGAGTGCGCTATACTATTGGATACAATTTGCTCACAGAAACTGCACCATCATCAATCTTCTTCTTATCTCCCTTTTCGAAAATTAACCCAATGTTAGGGAAGTCTTGATCCTTCAACATTGGAGAAGATAAAAATATTCATCCTCAGAATAAAGCCAACTGAATCATCAACACCCGCCAGGGAAACACCATCCTCATAGAATCATAAGGCTCTTAATCTTCGGACAGTTGTAAAACACCCAATATGGTATTGGGATGCCATATTTAATCATTCATAACTTGAAGATGAACAATTAGCATGTGGCTATCATCACCCAGAGTATTCATAATGACAAAAACTCAATAAGGTCAGAAAGATGCAGCTTATGAAAGGAGAAGGTTCCATCTACAACAATGATATTTATTGTTGCAAAAAAATTGATCACCGACAGTCGCTTTATGTTCATTTTGGATGTTGTGGTTTAATAAGCATTGCATCTGCACATTGTTAGGACATTCTAGTTCTATTAGATTTTCAATTTCACATTTTTATATAATAATCTTCATCGTGTCTTGTGTTTTAACGTTGGTTAATTTTGCAGCAAGCGAATATAGCTCCAAATTTTATCGTGATTTCCACCCTCCAGTTTTCCTGTTCTCATTCACAGTCGTTTTCTTTAAACAACCAAAATTGAAGAAAAGGAAAACATAAGTTAAAGAAGCTGAATTTAAATGACACCGTGAGCATAATTCAAGCACTATAGATGATCATAAATGGATACACGCAACAAACTTACAGATTCTTGAATCTCGTCTTTCACAACATAGAACGGATCTTGTGCTGATGGCATCTTTGACTGTAATTAACAAAAATTAACACAATCACTACCAGAAACCTAGAAATCAATATTTAGTCTGCAGTAAAACAAAACTCCAACACCCTCAAATCAACTTAATTTCATTCCCAATTAGCAAAAAACAGAGTGGATTCTTAAAATCTACATGCCACTAATACAAATTTGATCTGATCCATCTTGGCACACGTTGTAGGAAATTAAATCTTAAGTAGTTGGCCAATTAAGAGAGCAAAGTTAAGAGAGTCTTGAGAACTAAGAGGTGGGGGGTTCAATCATGGTAGCTACCTATCTAAAAATTAATTTTATCTTGTGACACTAGTTAAGGTGCACGCAAGATGGTCCAGCAGGGTCACTGACATCAAAAAACAGGGCAAATTTCAAGATCAAGATCCCAGAGAAACATTAGTCCGATAAATACCAGACGAAATTGACGATCTAACTATTACCCATGCTTCATAAAAAAAAAAAAAAATCATAAACATTGATTGAGATTTCATTTGGGTGCAAAAAATTTCTACAGCTCGAGAAAGAAAATGCGTTCCGTATAGAAAAATTAACCCTAAAAAATGAAATGAAAACAGGAAACAAGACAAGAATCCAGCAGGTATAAACAAAACCTTATCTATTCGTCAATAGAACGATCAATCTTCAACCGATCGTCAAATCAAATACACCGACCATAAATCCAAGGATCAAAATGACGAACCCAGACAACAAAATCCAGAAATTAAAAGAAACACAAATCCAAGGCCAAGAACACAGTCAAGAGGAACTGGATCGAGATTTAGAAGGAAAAAAGAAACTTACCAAAGCGCGACAAAACCAGTCGCGTGAACAGAATGACGTGTACAGTAAGGAAATGCTGATTATTTAGAAAGGAAAAAAATAAAGTAGATTTTTCATGTATTATAAAAATGAAAACTCAAAATAATGGTATGAAGAGCTAACCTTTTTTTTAGAAATTGGGAGAAAATTAGGATGGAACTAATAAAACGAGGAAAAAAAACTCAATGTATAGTTTTCAATCGGTGCATACTTACTTTTTTATATATATATAATTCGTAATCAATATTATAAATAATTTTTAATTAGTATCACATATAATCTTTAATCGGGTTATTTATCCTTTTTAATCAAGAGATGGTGAAAGGTAAAATTAGGGTATGCCAAAAATTTTGTTATGAATAAAATATTTCTAAAAAAAAGTTAAAATATACAACCAAAAATTTGCCAAAATTTCTTTTTTTTTAAGTTCTATAATTATTGGATATGGAAGTATCAAACCTATAACTTCATAGGTACTAGATCATACGTAATGTTATTGAAATATCGTTTATTTTCACATTTTCTCGTCTATAATTAGATCATGACTATTTTCTAAAATTTATCAAATCCTAAATTCTAACTACTAATATTTAAAATCATACTAATTCAATTTTAACTTTTTTTAAAAAATTATAATTTATCATTTTTATGAATTTTGATTAAAAGAATCGCTAGATTATAGTTCAGAAATAGTGGGATATACACACACATATATATATATAACTGCTTAATAACTTACAAAAGTTTTTAGAATTTGAGAAATGTTAAATTATAGAGGAGAAATAGTGGGTGTGCATATATATAGATATATATAGAAAATTGGAGTTTTAGAATTTGAGGAGAATAGTGTGAAGAGTTTTCTTCTCATTTATATGGTTCATACATCCGTGTATTTATATATATATTTTTTCCTAAAAAAAAAATCAGGATTTGAACTCAATGAATTAATTCATTGATCATGGGCACACATTTAAAAAAAAAAGGTTTGAATTAATTAATCAATGCAGTCCAAGACAAAAACTACAAACTTAAAATGGCAATCAACTTAGGTACAATGGCAGCGAAGTGGAACTGACACACCCTGTGGTTTTCTTCTCTCCCTAGCAATGGCTTCTCTTATCATAGGCAGCTTCTGGTGAACTTTTCTCCATATGTGATTAACAGCACCATCTGGAGGAACTGGCCCAAGACCACCCGGATGGCCGCTATCATACTCGAAAACAGGTTGAACCCGAGCCATGTATCGTCGAAACCTGTCCCTTTGCTCTTCTGGGATGGTTCTGAGGTGGTTTACAAGCCAGTTTGGTTTCAATGCATCACTAACAGCTATGAAAACGGAGAATTCAGAGTAATCAACCGTATCTTCAAATGGAAGCTCGATGTTGTCGCTCACGACTACAGGTATACAGAGGCTTTGGATGGCGTCAAAAAGGCGGCACGACGTTGGGGTATCACCAGCTGGGTGCAAGCAGAACTCTGATGATCTCATTCCTCTGATAGATTGCTCCTTGCCTGTGGCATTTGGGAAGCCTTCTTCCATTATAACATCTGGCTCATTGATCAGCAAGTCCCAGAGCTTCTCCCTGACCAATCCTCCCTTTTATATGAAAAATAAGTAGAAAGTATCAGTTTCAAGAGAACTGAAGTAGGTGCTTTAAGAAGTTAATTCAAATATAACATCAAAAAAAATTTTGAAACCGAAAAATCGAAGCTTTACTCCACTATAACTGGAGTAACCACGCCCGTCTTTAGGCCAAGCACTGAGATACACAAAGGAAAGCGGAAGGTGTCTACAAATTAATGTCACAAGTGAGTCTCGAACATCATATATAACATCAAATTGAGAGTAGTCATTTCTTAAGATTTGTTTTCTACATTATAAAACAGATTTAACAAAGATACGTTCAAATTCACTGTTTTTTAAGGATTTCATTCATGAATAGGCACACCTATAAAACGGAACACTTATCTGGTTCATTAGTAAATAATCTAGAGACATGCAGAAAGTCTCTTTTATCAATGGCCCACCCGTAAATGATCGAACTTAGAGATATGAACCGACAACCGAGAGCCATTTGTCTTAAAGGATGTATCAAGTTTAGAAAATAAAATGAAAAGGTAACAAGATAAACTATCATTTCTTTTTTGACAGTAGATAAACTGTCATTTCTCATGCAGATTTCAACAATACAATAGCATAGAATAAAAATATGCAACTTTTTTTACATAACGGTGATCGTTCAAGAAACTTACACTAAGACTAATCCCACAAAAAAAACCGAACTATACAATATTAAAAAATTCATAGGAACGGCTATCATGATTTGATATTATAACCCCAAACAGTATATGAGTAGGTTGCCCTTTTAAATTACCAGGCAATCCTGATGGTGATTAGAAGATTATACTAAATTCAAATGAATTAGCCGCAAATCTCCAGATGGCAGCATAACAGAATGTAATATCTTCAAATTAGTTTTTTTATAGGATCATTAAGATCTCGTTTGATAACCATTTAGGCCCCGTTTGATAACCATTTGGTTTTTTGCTTTTGGTTTTTGAAATTTAAGCTTATTTTTATTCAAATTTCCTACCATATGTTCCATCTTTCCTACAATGTATCTATCTTATCTCAAGAAAGTAGGTGAATGTTAACCAAATTTTAAAAACAAAAACAAGCTTTCGGAAGCTTTTTTTTTTTTGTTTCCAAACTTTGGTTTGGTTTCTAGAAATATAGTTAAGATGTAGATATCCAAGTAAGAAAAAACATATGGTAAGGTAGTTGTTGTAGGCTTAAATTTCAAAAACTAAAAACTAAAAACTAAAAACAAAATAGTTATCAAACGGGGCCTTAGTTTTTAGTTTTTGAAATTTAAGCCTACAACAACTATCTTACCATATGTTTTTTCTAACTTGGATATCTACATCGTACCTATATTTTTAGAAACCAAGCCAAAATTTGGAAACAAAAAAAAATAGTTTTCAAAAGTTTGTTTTTGTTTTTGAAATATAGTTAGCATTCACCTACTTTCTTAAAGAAATATGGATACATTGTAAGAACAATGGAGCACATTGTTGAAAATTTGAATAAAAATAAGCTTAAATTTCAAAAAAAAAAAAAAAGAAGCTAAATGGTTATCAAACAGGGCCTAAATTATCTTGAGAAAAAACTAACAGGTACCATCTGAATGTAGGAGGTAACTAATACTAACCCGATGCCTATGTTTTGCCCCTTTGAAATAAAGTAAGGTTTGACGCTTCTGGTTTTCTGTTAAGTGCAGCCTCGGTAGTAAATGAGTGTATGGAACAATAACATCCTTAAGTACTGAAACTTGAGTGTGTTGAATCATATCTGGCGAGGAACCATTAGATGATTTTGCGTCAAGCCTGAACCAACCGCCAAAATCTACAACAAGTAGAACAGCGGGAGCTATCTCAGCTTTGACGTGCCACATCGCAACTGGGTCTGTCAAAGAATGCTTCAAGTTTTAACATTACCTGACAATCCAGAGGACTAAATCAAAAAATGCTAAAGCACACAACAATGATAGTTCTTGATGGCATCAAAAAATGTTTATTAAAAAGATAAAAGGACTGACCTATCTTTTTTTATATATTTGATAAGTGTTCAGACTAAGTGCTACTCGACTATTCTTACGAGACAATTGTCTAACCCTATTACATTAAGGTGATCACCATGAATTAGACCCATAACCTTTAAGCACTATATTACTTAACCCTTTTTTAATAACCAAGAATCAGAACTTTGTCCCACTACCTACCTGGGGGCATGAGCGACTGTCCCAAGACCTAGACTCGAGAGACAACAAGTGGTTTTACAATTAAGCTCACTAGTCAATTTCAAACCTAACACCTACAAAGAAGTATACGTTGGAGACCTCAAACCTCTACCAACTAACCCAAACAACGATGGCTTCTTTATTCAGGATTTTAACCTATTAACAAAAAAAACCAGCTAACTAACATCAAACCAAACCAAATAACAAACTGATACTAAAATATAAAAGCTACTACTAGTCTACTACAATTCATTCCTTGTTGCAATAGAACTTATCCCCATGTTTATTATGAAGCTAGGAATGTTGCTTCAAAGAACAAATTATTTATTCCAATTATTAGAAAACCACTCACTGAAAATGTCTTTATTAGCACATTGAAGAACCAACCTACTAAACAAATCTACTACCTAACCAACAACAAATTGCAACCCAATAACAAACTACAACAAACTCAAACCAAAATTACAAACAGGAGGATCTATAAACCTTAGAGACAAGATAAAAATCATACCAGTGAGAACAAAAACATGGTCTCTCCCACCAGATCTCTTCCAAGCATCACTTCTCTTAAGGAAATCCATCACATTCCTCTGCCGCTCATAGTCCTCATTCCCCACCTTCTTCCTAAACGCCCCCTTCGCCATTCCCAACTGCAATTCAGCACTCATAGTTGCGAAAAACGGCACGAAAACCACATCGGCCTCCTCCGCCGTGAAAACCCTCTTTGCAAACGACCCATCTCTCTGCGACTCCGGCGTCATCAAATCCCCTAATACCCAATACTCCGCACTGTACTGCTTGATCAACGGATTCTCCGGATATGGAGGAAAATCAAAGGGTTTCTTCATCTGGGTCGATCTGATTTCACGATCGGCGTCGCTGCCGAGCCTGGAATCGGAATCCATAGCCCAATACTGATCGAGAAGGCCGTAGTTTAGGGATCTGGGAATGTCGGCGATGTAGACATTGATGGATTGGGGTGAAGATGAAGATTGGGTTGGATTGAAGAGAGATTGGGAAGAAGGGGAAGTGGGGTTTGTGGATCGAGTGAAGAGGAGGAAAATGGAGAAGGAGAGGATTATGAGAAGAGTGATGAGGAACAAAATTGAAACAGAGTTGGGTTTTTGAGGCATTTTAGTGTTTTTGATTTGTTTGTTTTTGAATTTGATTATGGAATTGGAATGAAGATTGTTGCAAATAAGAACAAATGGATCTGAGATACTGTAGCACCGACTGAACATAGCCCAGGAGAACAGGAAACAAAGGAACAAAGAAAATGTGAATGATTACCGGAAAATGAGAATTAGGAATTAAGGAGAGTAAGGAATGATCATAAAAAAGAATGAATATTGTGTTTCGAATAAAGAAAATTATTTGCCCATACTAGAAAGAAAAAAAAAAAAAAATAGTGTTTAGGTAAAAAGAAATAATGGATTGGTGGATGAATTGTATTTTTTTTTTTCGATATTTGTGACTGTCCAAGTCAACTTTTGCACACCTCGACTAACTTGATCTTACAACATTTGCATGCCATGAAACCTGTAAGAAATTAATTACTAGATAGGTGATCATTTTAGATTGAGTTCATCACCTTAAAAATCTATAATTAAAAAATAATTTTAAAGAAAATACTTTGGTAGCCCAAACATTAATTAGAAGATGATTTTACTTATAATTATTTTCTTTGTCAAATTCACCAAAGACGCACTTCACCAAAGTCAGCATAATACAAAAATTACATCAATAACATATGAATACCTAATTGTCATGGGTTTAATTCACTTATATTTAATTAAATTTTATGAGACTAAATTGTGGATATATATATATCAAATTTATAATTCAACTAAACGTAGACTTTTTTTTTTTAACTTTAAACTTCCTAACACGTTTTAATAATATATTAAACTTTAAAGTTATATATTATCCACAATCTCTTAAAATGTTTTTGAAATGCATTTACCATTGAGTTTTGAATAGTAGACATTTATTGCTTTTTGCTAAGATTTGTCCTGAAATACTTTGTGTTCCAAATTTATTGCTTTTTTTTTACAAGGCTTTATCTCCCTAGATAAGATAGAAATATTATATAAAAAATGGAAATATATTATTTCTTGTAACTGAAATTGGAGACGATTTTGTAATTTGGGAGAGTATCACCAAAGGTAGAGAGAAGCTGGACAATGATGAACTTTTGAGCAAGCTCCTGAAAATGAGTGACAAAAACAATACCACAAATTCAACATTTCCTGAATCAAAGAGCATTATGCTGAAAAGGGTTGCATTGTGGAGAATTGAGTCATCAAAGAGCATTACGGAGAAAAAGAGATTCAAGTCAAATGTTGTAGAGTCTTAAATAACTAAGAGAAAATGAGTTTAACTCATAGTGATGATCAAATATTGTAGAGTAACAATAATCAAGATTCGAAGTACACCAATGTACAAAGTCAAGTAATAAAAATAATCCAACTAAATGTTACAACAAGACATATCCCGAATAACCCTACTCTCAATAAAGTGATTTCACTCGATACAAAAAAAACTGCATCCTATAAATTCAACAGGATTAAAGTAAATTTAACATAAATTTTAGAATAATCAAAATTTCTTTCAACCAATTAAAATCATTATACAAAACTTCTGATGGTGCTTGGCCAAAGTTTAAAAGTGATTTAGAAAATTTGAAAGCACTTGAAAAATGTGCTTTTAGAAAACCACTGATAACCTCTACCTAAGAATACAAACTTATCCTCAACCTCCTCTGAATATATTTAAAGAAACTATTGGGTGCAATCTCATATTGAAAAAGGCCAAGCACCAAACAATGATCTTGAGAAAGCAATCCAACCAAAACCTCATCCACTTCTTCGCATTTTCTTACTCGATTTATCTTGTTCTCTATATCTTTCTCGTCGTTCTTCTCTTTGCCGTTTTTTAGTCAGCTGCTCGGTTTTGGCTTTCTCTGCTTCAAGCTCTTTTCTTTTCTTCTCGTCTTTGACCTTTCGTTTCTTCATCTATATTGAACAAATTAAGAAGAGGGAGTAATCAAGTAATTGTGAAACTTTCTTAAGAGAGGGAACCAAAAAGCTTTAGAAATGCGTACTTTCTCATGTCTCATAAGTTGAAGCTGTTGAACAAGAGCATGAACTTTCCGATCGCGAGGCTCCATGACGACAGCTCTCCGCTTTTCGAGAAGTGGCCTCTGTTGACTAGGTGTATCCTTTGGTTTTGATTTAAATGGCAAGGCGGCTTGTAATGATTTGGGAACTACCAACGGATTGAACTTCCTTTTCTGCCTTTCAATTGGCTGCAACCATAGAAGAAAAACAAATTGAATCATGACAATCAGAACATGAAATGAGAGATATGGAAACTCTATAACCAAACTCTTTTACTCCCTGCAAGATGTGTTACCTTGTAGATTGAATCTTTGTTCACAGGAACAGGAAGATTATGTTCTTTCCGAAGTTCAGCCACAGTTTTCATCCCATGCAATGTTCGACCACGAGGTTGCAATACTGTCGTCAGTGGGTTGTGGAATTGAGGAATTTCAACTTTAGTCCATGAACGTAAGAAAACCACGTCACTCATCCGAATCTTGTCCTCGAAAGTACATCTAACAATCCCTTCCTTGGGTAGTCCTCCATTCTTTTTGGGCTGGTTACCAATCTCCTCTTTTGCAGCCTACAGATAACATTGAAAAGTAAGGGGAAGGAGAAGTCAACAATTTAAAAAGACTGTGGAACTTATCAAAAACCCAGAAAAAAAAAAAAAAAAAAAAAAAAGGAAGAAAAAGAAAAGAAAGTAACCAAATGATGTATAACAAGAATCGAAGACATCACACTAGAAGCTTCACAGGCCCATACATATCTACTAACTAGTTAGGCATGTTATCAGATGGGAACCTTTGGGGTGATTGGATTTAGGGGTTGGGAGAGGAGAGGAAGGTATCCCAACCTTGTATTTGTTTTTAGTACATCACAGCCTCTCTCAACTCTTCCTCACATCCCATCAAGCTTATTTAATCCTATCAAACTTCATTACAATAAAAAACTAATACAAAATAAAAATCTTCTCTCTTAAGCACTAATCCCCAAAAAGTTTTTTCAATATTTCCTTTCCAAAACACAAATCCCCAAAAAGTTATCTAACAACTTTCCAAAACACCAATTCCCAAACAAATACTTCATCCTTCCAAATCACTCCACTTCCTCTCTACTCCTCTCCTCTCCTCTCCTAAACTCCAAAATCCAATCACCCCAGGAAGACTAACCCATAAAGTTTGTAATTGTAACATCCCCAATCTGGTGAGGGAAAATACTTGACTCTACATCTAGCTATACATGTCGACCATCTACAGATTTACTATTGTTTGTTACATGGAAGAACTTGTAAGAGGATGGTGTTTAAAAAATATTTATAGTATAGATAAATAAATATTCTGTTGGTTCATTTATTTCTTTACTTACACACACTTCCAGAAAACACTACCTCAGAGAAGAAAGATTTACCAAGATTATCTTCGGATATTTTATGGTTTCATAGTAATATAGTATCCCAGATCTGTGTTATCTAAACATACCCTTGATCAGCAATATTCATTCAAGCTACTTATAAAATCCTAAACAACAAACTGCTCTTACTGAAGGTTTATTTATTTAACCAATCAACAAACCAGGTTTAGGCTTGGCTCTACAGTAAATAACTTGCATCATGAAAAGTCATCATAAGAACCAATCATACATA
>JBBMKA010000001.1:6309748-6327807 GCA_037833695.1 Sechiopsis laciniata
ACAAACCAGGTTTAGGCTTGGCTCTACAGTAAATAACTTGCATCATGAAAAGTCATCATAAGAACCAATCATACATAAAAGCCAGATCATGGTTCAGTAGTCACACATCAGCAACCAGACTATAAGAGAGTATAAAGCTGGAAAAAATATGGAGGTCGGACACATAGGGGGGTAAGATAGATAAGAGGATTGTGCACCAAAACATTAAAGAAAAATAAAAAATTATGTGGCAGAGTAGGTAAAAATTATGCAAAATGTTCTCTCTATTTTAAACGACATACCTTCTTGACCTGGCCCCGGATTCCACTGACAGTTCGAACAGATGCACCTTCAAAACGAGCTATTTCAAGGTCTGAAGTAAACATATCTTTTATAAGTGCCGTCTTCTTAAAATTTTGCATGGATAACCAACTAGCTTGATTTTCTTGACTACTCGCTCTTCATGATTAGATTGGAGCACAGTAGCTGTTGCAGATATCCTGAATGATGTCTGAGAATCCAAATAAAAGTTATGTAAGAGCTAGAAAAAGGCCAACAAAAGATCGCAATAAGAACTTTGAAGTAAAGCTGGCATTGAACGTTTATCTAATAAAAACAACTGAAATAGCATGAGACAAACCTTCTGGGAAAAAAACCAAATGATCAGGTCATACAAAAATATACCTGATTGCTAGATAAGGTCTGAACAGCAATAACCCCAGTGTTAGGAGGGGCTAGAGGGCCCCAGAATATTGCTAGACAGTGCATATGTTCAGGTGTGTATTTAACCATGCGATGCCTCCCATTTGAATCTTCAATTGCATAAACAGGGATACTTTGGAAACGTCTCCATCCAATAGAAAAAATTAATGGATCTCTAGTCTTCAGTACCTTTTTGTGCCACCTATGTCGTTTCAATCTGACCTGGAAACATATTATAGCAAGACAACTTGGTGAATGAAGAACACTTAAATAACTTTTCCAAAAAGAAACAAAGCTTTCATTAAGGAATGAAGAACGTGATAGAGTAATTAGAAGAAAAAAAAACTCCAATCTATAGATCTACTTATGAGAAAACTACACATAACTAAAGGAAACCATTTAAAGAGGGCAAAGGAATACCAAACATCCCATGGTGTGAGTGACAAATGAATTAACGACGATAATCCCATACCAATAAGACACCCATGAGTTAAGTTTGCATGTAGTGTTCGAGAGAGGAAGCATAAACCTTCCAATGATCATGGAAATGCAATTGCAAACTCCTTTAGAAAAGAAATCATTTAACGGTGGGTAGGGCTACCTTTCTCAGCAAAAAAAAAAAAACGGAAGCCCATTTGGTCTGTTTGGATGCATCTGTGAGAGTCATAATATGAGTTTCATGGGCAAGGGATTAGGCATTTATTAGGATTGGGAAGGGATTAGGCATTGATTAGGATTGGGAAGGAATTAGGCATTTATAAGCATAGAGAAGGGTTTATCCATTTATAGTGTCGAAGATAAAACTTACAGAGCTGAGATACATCACATGAGATCATGTTTTAGAGGGAAGGTAAGTCATTTGGTAAGAAGACAAGAACAAGTTGTTCTAGAAGAGATTTAACCCTCTCAAAAAGCTATTAATATTGTAATTTCTTTATAGAGATAAAAGTGACTGTTATCAAAGCATTGGTATCTAGAGTTCCCTAACATTTTGGTATCAAAGCATCATTAGTATCTAGAGTTTCATATGTAAGTGGCATCTTTCCCCACATGTTAACTCATGTCTCGTGTGAAGGGTTCCTTCCTTGATAGGGACTACGTGTTGCATTATGCGCTTGGATCACGATCACCTTTGTTGGCAATGCAAGATGGTTGTTGACAGGGAGTGAGGGAGGGTGGAGTTTCTCACTTGGTCAGAAAGACTGATAGAGAATGTTTTGAAACTCTTTATCCAAAAAAAAGAGAATGTTTTGAAACCAATTGAGCTGGGTGGTCTAAGTATTGGGTAATTTCAGTGTTCACGGTGTACTTCCATGACATAGAAATAATTTAATGCACATCCAGGGGGGACCTTTCCATTTGAATCATTCTTTGTTACTTGCTCTTTGAATCAGGTCCGTCACCCCTTATGGGGTTGTAGTCTTACTGTTTAATTATGTTATCTATAACTTGGTAAGGTGAGATGATGAATGAGATCATTAACTTCTCAGCATGCCACAAGCAAAAAAATACAATAAAATCAACATAATTAAACAAGATTTATTAGAATATTACCTGCATGTATCCAACGTCATCCTCCCCAGGACCAATTCCTCCAATCAAAATAGGTTGGCAAGGATCAAAATGTTCGACCATCTCACAAGGAACACCATGAACTTCCAATCTTACATATGTCCCTGATTGGAAGCCCTCAATCCCCAATCGGAAGGCTTCATCTATATTATCAAGTTCAGCTTTATTCCTTTGTTTCCTAATTTCAATTTCCTCCTTCATCTGAAATAATCAAGCATGAAGCAATGCTCAAGGTCATGCAAGAACTATCTACTTTTTAAAAGAAGGTAGTATGTTTACCTTGTCATGATAATCACTTTCATTAGCTTCATTATGGTCCAACTTTCTCTGGTCTTCTACATCACTTCCATCATCCATTGCCTCAGATCCAGCAAATGTAGGTTAGAATTAAGGCTCCAACAAATTCTAAACAATTATTGTAGAACTCAAAAAAAAAAACATCCTTAAAAACAAGAAAGAAAATGAAAAAAAGAGTCATGTTTCAAGTTAACTTTCTGTAAAACAAATGTAACAAAACCGTATATAAAGTGGTCAACAATTAATAAGAGCAAAAAGATTCGAATGGAGCATTTAAAAACCAGTTCATAGTCTCTTCATGCAAATGAAAGAGGGTGAAAAAAAAAAAAAAAAAAGCATAAACAAGTTCATAAAAAGGATATCCAGCATCAAACTGCGCACGAAGGGCAAGCTTTTTCAGCCTGCGGTCCTCAATTGTTGAGTCTTCTGTCTTTTGGACCATTGCATTGGTAGTAGTCTCAGCATGAACACTCTTATACTTCTCGCCAGTTTCTAGATCTTCAAAATCAGCATAGACATTATCATCATCTTCAAATATGTCCTGAGAAGATGTATTTCTGAGAGCAGCTTTTGACCAATCACCAGTGACAAAGCGGTCACGAATACACTCGATGTTATTATCATTGAAAAAAGTTGTGAATTTGGAATAATCCTCAGAACTGGCATTTGCTCCATCCACTACTTTACTATCATTCTGCAATTAACAATATATTAAGAGGTTAAGAAAGTGACCACTATTCACACAAGTGGAAAAACAAAAAATGGTGACATAAAATCTAATAATAAAAAAAAATAGTATTTTTAAAATTAGTACAAAGAGTAAGTAAACCTTATTTCCCTCGCCTTTAGGCCTGAAAAAGTCGTCCTCATCACTTTCTTCATCACTAGTATCATGTACTTCATTCCTTGAGGTTGTAGATGTTTGTGTGGATTTCCCATACACGAGTTTCATGAGATTCACGTATTGCCTAGAGCTGGTCCTTTCTAACAAAGACTCCTTCCACTTTGATGTGTTACCCATGCCACTATCTACAAATAATAAGGTGGTCAAATTATCAATGGAACAAAAAACATTTGAATATAACATATTCACAAGAAAAATACCATCTTGCTCATTATTTTCATCCTCGTCTTCGCCATCATCTTCATCATCGTCTGACAACCTTTTATGACTATCAACATCAACGTCACTGTCATTGTCATCTTCTTCTTCTTCTTCGTCATCTTCTTCTTCTTCGTCATCATCTTCTTCATCTGAATCCTAAGAAGATGTAAAAGAAAACATCAAGGCATTGTTTTTGGCTTGCAAAGTTGACACTAATTGGATGGTGCATATAAAATGGACAAAAAACAGCAGTAGTCAATGTGTGACTAGTTTGAGAGAGACAAAAGGAGATCTATAACAAGGGATTCTAAGCAAAACACCACAAACAGAAAACACTATGACTAGAAAAGGTTTCCTTCACTGGCCTCCTGTTGGACCAAAAATTCAGGCATCAAACCAAGTATTTCTCAGTCAGCTTGCTTAACCTGTGTAAGGCAATTCATCTATGGCTTGAAAAAAGGCTTCAACTAGACATACAACAAGACATTACGAAATTGGTACCAGTCACATTACCATGAGATCATCAGAATCAACATCATTTCCAAAAACAGCTTTTCTCCTAAGCCTCCCTTCATGAAATTCAACATGTTCCTTCATATGGTCTTCAACAGAGGACTTCTGATTTGATAAATCATTATACTCTTCATCAATGGCCTTACTTTCAAATTTAGCCTTTCTCTGGATAAGGTCATTTTGATCTGAAGACTCTGAATCATCTGTATCATGTACTACACCAGATCTATCAAGTTCCACCAATCCAGACTGGCACTGCTCTGATGGCTCAATAGCATGGATCCCATTTGAGTTTTTAGGTTTTTGGCCAAAAAGGGAAATGAAGCTCTTCTCCAACTTTTCATCCACTGAACATTTTGTGTTCTGGAGAGACATCACCAGAACTTCGCCCACATCTTGATCCTCACCTGAAAATAGCAGAAGAGTTACTTTAGAAGAGACAGATGGCTACTAATATTCAGAAAATGTGCTATATTAAAATTAAAATGAATAAAAATAAATTATCCAAACCATTTAGAAAGCAGTTCCAAAGTCGTCTGAATTTGGTGTTGTGATCTATTTGCCTTCTTAAATTGAGGATTCTTCATCCTCTTTAACATACTTCTCTAAAATTATTAAGTATTCTATATTCTATAAAAATAAATAAGCATACTAGACATCAATTTCAATAATATTAGTCTTTCTACACTCATCTTTGGAAAGGACTGCAGCCAAAGAAAGACAAATTTGTCTTATGGGAGCTTAGTCATCAAGCTATAAATTTTTTTTTTTGAGATTATAACAATTAGAGGTGGGGGGATTCGAACCCATGACCTAATAGTCAATGGGTGTACATTAATGCCGCTGAGCTACTGCTCTTGTTGGCAGTCATCAGGCTATAAATACCAATGACATTTTTTATTATCCAAAGGAGATCGCCTTGGATTTCGCTCTAACCAAATTGCTGTGCATTTTGCCTAAAGGATTTCAAAACTCAAAACCACCTATTCAACACTTGCTCCACTGCCCACCAAGTTATGGGACAATCTTATTGCTGATTTTGGGTAGTACACTACCAAGCCGAGGGCTATCCATGCTCTCCTAAATTATAAAATGTCGGGTGATCTATTCAAACATGAAAAAGAGTTATTATGGCTTAATTTCTTTGCCATCTTTTGGAAATGGTGGATGGAGGATAACAACCACCTTTCATTGACTCACACCATTCTTATGAGGGTCTCTTAGAATCTATTATTTACATTGCTTTATCTGGGAGTCTTCCTTCCCCGCATTTTGTACTACAGTCTATCCACATTGCATTGCTAGTAGAGCGACATAGTTTTTTGAGAAGTTTTGATAGGACTTCTGTACTATTTCATACACCATTATGATAAGTTTATGTTTCCTATAAAAAAATACATATTATCTAATACCACCGCAAGAAATTAAGGGTCAAGGCATCAATGAAATGTTTTTGCTTCATATCAAAAAATATTAAGAGTCAAGGGGGTCCTAAAGTTCTAGAGCTTGCAAAGAGCATGCCGATGAAACAATTCTTTGAGCCATAAGAAGCTAAATAGAACATAAATTTTTGAAGCTAAATAAATCAGTCACAAACCTCACTAGGAAAAATTAGGAGTAGACGATATCCGGTGAAGCAAATTACAAATAAATGCTAGCTACTACAAATAGTTATCCTCGAGTAAACGGCAACTAAAACCAATTTTACATCCTCTAAAAAAACAAAGGGCATAAACTTGATTGTTTTAGCTCTTTATGTTCACTATTGTAATCCAATTACTAAAAACTTGATTGCAAATTATGAATAACCAAGATAGTGAGAAGGGTTTTTCTATAGCAAATAAGCCACCAAAGGGTGAGGCGTTTAGTTGAATATTTCTCATGTTAATGTGTTTCTTTACAACTTCAAATTAATATTCACGTGGCACTACCAGGAAAATAATGGAAGCCATTACTTTTGCTTGCAGGTACTTCTTTATCATCATCAACTTTGGAATACTGAACGAAATGGTCATTAATGTTTATATAAACAGCATCCTTGTCATACAAGAGATCCCCAAGCCCAGACATAGGAGCATAAAACAATTTCTCCTTATCACGTAGTCCTTTCTTTTTTGCAGCAGATGGCAAAGGACAAGGATCGGCCAAACTGGTTACACTAGCCAAATCAAAATCACCCACACCAGCAATGTGAACCTGGTTTAGGCATCGAAAATAAGGACATGTAATAGATCAAGAAGTTTAAACAAACTACAAAAAAGTAAATAATGGAAAAAGTTGTAAGGTATAAGTTATAACCAAGAATTCTGCTTCACTTGACAGTTAACTTTTCTGATTACTATTTTCAATGTTTTAAATATTCATAAACAGATAAACTGTATCTTTCAATTGTAATGAAAATTGAACAAAAAAAATCAAGCGAATATCAAATTTGTTCATTATAGCAGCGATTGACTTTTAGCATCTAAAATTGATTTCAACAAAAAGAACTTTTATTGCCATTTAATGGTGACTATTCTCCTAATTATTCAAAAATGAAAAAGAAGATTTTGTGGGACTTTTTTCTATTTGCTTTTTGGTGGCAGATTTGGGAGGATCGAAACGACATCATTTTTTCAGACAATCCTAGAAAAGAGGGAAGTCTAATCGACTCCATCACTTTCCTAGCTATGACATGGGCTCATTGTATATCACCTTTCAAGGATTGAAGTTTTGTTACTCCTCAATCTCATTGGAGAAGTTTTATGTAACTTCTTGTTTGATAGATCATTTTTGTAACTTTTCATATATCAATGAAAGTTTTTGTTTCCTATAAAAAAAAATTATTCTCCTAATTATTGCGTTATAAATGAATGGAAACATATAACTAAAATCAATAGCTTTTGATGGATATCACCTTGAATAACAATAATGTTGGTTGATATAATTAAATTTACTCAAATCCATCAACTTAGACTTTTGGATTGATTGGTGGTTTAACATAATTCAACATGGTATCAGAGCAGGAGGTCATGAGTTCGAATCCCTGCCAAGTCGTTTCCTCTCCAATTAAAATTAAATTCTACTTGTAGGGCATTTCTCAAATTTCAAAGCCCACAAGTGAGGGGGAGTGTTGGTTGATATAATTAAATTTACTCAAATCCATTAGCTTAAGCTTTTGGATTGATGGTGGTTTGACATAATTCAACAAATAATAGACCCTAAAGATCGTAGTAATGCTATAAAACATTTGAATAACTTTACTGTTATAGTTATTGATGTACTTCATTGGTTTTCTTAAGGCATTAATGGTTATTGCAGTTAGTTGTCTAGTTAGTTTTGAGTATTGTATTTTTTTATTATTATTTCCGTTTCTATTAGCATAAACTAGCTGTCAGAAGGGCTGTTATGAAATTATTTCCCTATAAATACCTGGTACTAAGCTGTATGAAGTCAGATTATATATATATTTAAGTTTTTTCCTTGGTGTTTACACCAGTTATTCTCTCACACCACCACTAATTTTCAAAGTAGTAAACAATAACTACCAGAGAAGTGGTACCTTAATTTCTTTCTTCAAATTACACCCTCGAAGACAACCATAAAGTGTGATCATTCTATCACATTTATTATTCACATGAACTCTTTCGGGTGGAGTAACATCTTCAAATCGATCTACTAAAACATATGGATGATTGGTATGCCAAGACAGGGGCTGAAACTTCATCACAGAGATAAACCGAGCAAGATTGTGTGCTTCACGTTTAGTGTATCTGTTATAATGAGGCAAAATTGAGAATTTAAGTATCACATGGCCATCAATACATATCAGCCTATTGCAAATATTAAATTTCCTGATTTATGATAAAAACTAACAAAAATAAATGTTCAATGTAGGATTGAAGAAGATGCTTACTTCCCATGTATAAGCCCAGATAGATAAAATAATTTCGCTCCTGTGCGTATTTCAGTCCAAAAGCGATGTTTAAGACGCTGCTTTGTTTTCCTCAATTTTTTAGCATCTTTAAACTTATCAAGATGAGTGAGAACTCCCATAACTTTTGGAAGTCCATGATTGTGCAAAATGTTGAGAAACTCAAAAGTCTCCTGTGAAGTAGGTAAGTGAAGGAAAAGTTCCAAGTTAGCTATAATCGGCAAGGAAATTATGGTCACGTTTTTAAAAATAATTAAGATATACAAATTAATATAACAAATTCATTATAATCTTCAAGTTCCAGGTTGAGAAATAAAGCGAATGAAAGTACATGAAGTGGCTGTATCTCACCATCTCAAAACCGTAACTACTATCAATTAGAAGCAAAGTCAAATCAGCAAACTTTGCAGCGTCAATCATCCCATTGATATCATTTGGGCACTCTACAAACTGCAACCTCCTTTGTTTACCTGAAGAACACAGTGGCATACACATTGAGAAGAACACAAATGCCCAAATAAAATAGCCAAAAGACTTTATTAGATAGGTCGATGAGTACTATAGAGTGAACCTGACACAATTGTAATCGGCCCACAAACATCGGGTAAATTATGTTTTGTATAATGCTTAACAAGAGACTTTATTAAAAGAGACTTCCCAACCTACAGTAACAAAAAGAATTGAGATACAAATCACCAAATTAAAAAAAATCTAGACAGTAATCTGCACAAGTAAATTCACACCTGGGGTGGTCCCTGCACAACAACAACATATGGAGCTGGTTCACCATAACAACGATCGATTGTAGGAACATGAAGCCTACGTTGTTCTTTCTCAACAGAACGAGATTGTAAGCGTTTGGCTTTAACTGATGAATTAAAAGCAAAAGCCTAGAGAAGAAAAGCAAAACATTCAAATTTAATCATCCACATGACAATGAAGCTAGTAGTGCCCTTAAAACCATGATAGTCTCGTGGTCAAAATGACAATAAGATTTTTTTTTTTTTTTTTGAAACCTGGAAATCAGAGTTTCGCTCCACTGTACTCCAATCACGCCCATCCTTAAGGCAGGCACTAGGAGACATCGAAGGAATAGACACACGGGAGGTATTTAAAAATTAATGTCACATGTCAGTCTCGAACCTGAGACCAGGAAAACACACCTTCAAAACTCAAATTTTTAACCAATGTGTCAGAAATTAAAAGGTTGTGAGTTCATTTCAGGGTGACCCTAAGAATTACTAGATGTTTTTTTTTTACATCCAAATATTATTGGGTGAGTAGATATGCCTAGTTAGAATAATAGAGTTGCGCACAAGCTGACCCGTACACACGGATGAATATTTTTTTAAAAAAAACTACTACAAAGAATACTAGCACCTTGGGATTCTGCTTTCTATCATTCTCAAAAACCTCCCCCTTCTTCTTCTTCTTCCCTTTATCATGCTTTACTTTTTTCTTTGCATTGGGACCAGATTGACGAGACCTGTGAGACTTGTGAGATTGATCCTCGCCACTTGCCTTAACGGCCATGATTATCTGAAAATTCCCAAATGAACAAACTATATAGTAAGCCCAAACCTGTCGAACAAGATCAAATAAGGGATTGGGAATCACAAAACTAAAGCCAAGAGAAAGTTCATCGATGCTGAACCTTACTGGAAGAGCGGAGAAATTGGAGTGGCCACTGCTTCCAATTGCGTGCAGCTACTCGAGCTTCAGCAATGGAACATCGCTCTGTGTTGCGAACCCTAACGCTCGGTGAAGACCGGTTGCGGCTGCTAGCTGAGGACGGGAATGGCGCCGCCGGCTGCAGCTGTTGCCTGGTTTTTAGCGGAAGATGGAAACGAGACAGGTGCTGGAGGGAGGCGGCGCCGGTATAAGTTTTTTTTTTTCAAATTTATTTTTTCCCTTTCCTGAAAGTTTCAAAAACAATTAAAAAACAGTAGTTGATTAACCAGTTGAAACAATAGCTTCAAAAAAAAAAAAAAAAAAAAAAAAAAGAAACATAGTTTTCATTTAGCTTTAAATAAAAAGGTTAAAATAGCAAAAATGAGTATTACTCAGGTATCCTCGTATGCCAAATATTAAGGTTTGAGTCTCCATTATTTAAAAAATAAAATTTGAGGGTTAAAATGACACCAAAACCAACCTGCCGATTAAGTTGATCGGTTGGATCGGTTAATTCATTAAACTTTTAATTTTATTTATATATAAACAAATATATTTATCCAACATCGTTTTAATTAAATTTTGAGAATTATTTAAAAGAAAATCAACTTAATCAATAATTTTTTTAAACACAATTAAAATTTAAGTTAATTTTGTAATAATCTAATTAATTATATAAATAATTTTTTTCCCTAATCAACCAACGTAACCGAAAAACATCCACTTAAATATCTTTCTAATCGACACCAACCGACATATACTGACCCACTACTTTTATTCGATCGGTTTTCAGCTGATTTAATCGGTTTTCAATGAATATATGAACATTCAAATATCTCATAATTGTTGGTTGAAAATCTAGTTGGGAAAATTGAAAAGGATGGTCGTGGCCTTACGAATTCAGCAAGCAGATGGTTGAGATGATTCACGAGGTAGCAAACTCGTGGGTGACTATCAATAACATTTCAATGGTGGTCAATTCTGGAAAAAGGAAAGGTGAAATTTTAAGTTTGGAGTTCGAAAATTTTTCAAATTCATCAAAAAAGCCAAGGGGTGTTGTGACTTGGAGCATCCATTGGATTTAACTCCATTCTCTTTTTTAACTATCCCCGACGTTCAGGGACGTCAATCTTCATAAGTTGCTTAGTTTGAATTGTTCAAGGGATGAACAACTTTTAGGCAATCCGAATTCTCAAGAAAGTGATAACGCTTTATGAGTCTATGTGTTGTTTTTCTGTTTGATTTTGTTTCAAGTGTTTTAGTTGTTGGGGTCAGTTTCAATAACAAGGTCTTGTTTTGTCGAGGCTTTTCATTTGTCATGGTCAAAGGAGAAGCTGATTGATAAAGGAAATGTTGAAGATGTGATATTTGAGTGGTACTTTCGATGGAGTCTTCGTTCCTCTACGGTTTTGAAGCACTTGTCTTCTTTTTTTTAAGGTTATTGTTTCTTCAGTGGGCAATGTGTTGTTGGGGTTAACCCTCAAAATAATTTTAATGTCAACCAATGTTATGGTGACTATTTGTTATTGGTATTTTATGTTGGGATCTATCATTCTCTTATATAATTTGACCAGTTCGAAAGGTGTTTCATATCCATTTTTATATTCCTTAATTAATAGCTTTTCGTCTTTAGTCTGGTCACGATCCGAGTTGTGGATTGGGCTCAAGGTTTTCATTATAGGTTACTGTTCCTCCTTTTTTTGGGAGAGTTGTTGTAAGGTTTGGTTTATTATTTAATGAAAGTAAGTTCATTACAAAAAAAAAAAAAAAAAAAATCTCATATTTGCTAATGTATCAATATGCTAGTTGAACTCAAATTTAAGGCTTAGTCCATTTGCTAACAAGCCCACTCAACCCAACCTATATATTTTTCGGGTTAAGTTGAGTTATCAATTTGTATTAATTTCACTATTCTTTTTTAAGATTCAACTTATAGCCTATAAATATATTTTTTAAAATAAATAAAAAAGTATGAAACTATACTTATACTCAGGTCATTTATCTTATTATTGCATGTTATTATCAATATATTAATAACATATCTTATTAATTAATCTTATACAGATATACTCATATATTTATATATATATATATATATATATATAATATTTGTCAGTTTAAGTTAGGTTAGATTGATCGAAATATCCCACCAAAATTATTAAATTATAACATATCCAAGAGATACATGGGGTATGGAGAAGGAATATGATAGATTGCATTGTTTAGGTTATAAAAAATTTCCCCAACCCAATATTTGAACCAACCACTTTGATCCCTCATTCAAACCATTTTTTTGTTTAAATCCTTCATCAAAACAATATTTTCTCTCAGAATCCACCCTCCAAACAACCTTCCAAAGCAAGGTTTACTCCAACATCTCCTACAAACAATCTCACATTTTTTATGACTCATTGAAACACCAATCAATTATTTCACTTCCATTCAACTTTCTCCAAACCAAACACGTCTTTACTATTTAAGTGAACCAAACACGTCCTTACTATTTAAGTTATCCAAATTACTTGGATTGTCACTTAAATTACAATAATTCTTACTTATATAAATTAAATCATAGTATTAAAAAATCAATCCATATTATAGTTTATATTAAACTAAACCTTAAAAAACAAAAAAAATCAAACTAAACTATGATACAAAAAAGTCTCATATCTATAACATGTGATTTTTTTAAGTATAAATTGAAGAGAAGAAAAACTAACGAACTCACAAAATACTGATTTTTAAAATTGAAACTGTTATCGTATTGAACTAAATTATCACCAAACAATAAAACTACTAAATCACAAATCTTGTGCGAGTGGTGTGATTTCAACATTTGCTTCTATGAATTAAACAAAATCATTTTTCGAAGTTTGGTCAGAACTTTAATATATTTAATCTGCAAGCAGGATTTAAAGAAATGAACTGCGTGGCCTGCGGAACGGGTTCAACGTTATGATTGGAAGGGTATTCGCTGTTGGGCGTATTACGAAAAAAACGTGTACCAATTTTCTCAATACTCAAATTCTTCTTCTCCTTCACGAGCAGCTGCTCTGTTCATACTCTTCTTCTGCAAACTTAGGAATTAGATGAAAATCTGCAGCAATCCATGACCACTTATGAGCCTTCCATCTCCATCGATGATAACCTGAAAGGTTTCGTTCTTGCTATGCTGTCCAGCGCCTTTATTGGCTCCAGCTTCATCATCAAGAAGTTGGGTCTTCGCCGGGCCGGCGCTTCCGGCTCTCGAGCGAGTTAGTTGTTTGTCTAATTTGTTCTTTTCCATTTTAGCTTGTTCATTCAATTTCTAGGATGATTTCTTGATCTGGGGTTTGTTTTTCTTCAGTTCGTTCTTTCATTTTGACGTGTCAATTCAATTTTAGGGTGATTTTTTTATCTGGGGTTTGTGTTTTTCCAATTTATTCTTCCATTTTAACTTTCCCTTTCAATTTTTGGGTGGTTTTTTGATATGGGGTTTGTTTTTTGAACTCGTCCATTCAATTTTCGAGTGGGTTTTTGATCTGGGGCTTGTTTTTCTCCAATTTATTCTTCAATTTTAACTTGTTCTTTTAATTTTAGGGTGAGTTTTTGATCTGGGGTTTGTTTTTCTCCAATTTATTTTTCCATTTTAACTCGTTCTTTCAATTTATGGTGATTTTTTGATCTGGGGTTGGTGTTTCTCCAATTTATTCTTCCATTTTAACTTGCAATTCAATTTAGGGTGATTTTTTTTATCTGGTTTTGTTTTTCTCCAATTTATTCTTCCATTTTAACTTGTTCTTTCAATTTTAGGGTGACTTTTTGATCTGGGGTTGGTGTTTCTCCCATTTATTCTTCCATTTTAACTTGTCAATTCAATTTTAGGGTGATTTTTTGATCTGGGATTTGTTTTTCTCCAATTGATTTTTCCATTTGAACTTGTCCATTCCATTTTTTGGGTGTTCTTTTGATTTGGGGTTCTTTCAATTTTGTGTTTGATTTTATCTCTGGTGTAGACGAGGTTATTATGCTTGGATTGATAGATTTTCGTTCCTTTGATTTCGTTGATTTACTTGTTCGAGGAGCTCGTTGTTAGGACTTTGTCAATCCAATGATTTGGTTTTTCATTCGTGTTTATTTTTGTTGAGAATGGTTATAATTGATGGTTGTAGATTGTCGTTTCTCCTTTTTGTTACTAATTGGAAGGATGCACTGTTCATGTACCGCTTTGGGTTTATGCTGATGAAAATTTTCTGGTTAACGAATTTTAGGTTCTGGTGGATATGGGTATCTATTAGAGCCACTTTGGTGGATCGGCATGATTACCAGTGAGTCTCTAATTTCAAT
This sequence comes from Sechiopsis laciniata, assembly GCA_037833695.1. Lineage (NCBI taxonomy): Eukaryota > Viridiplantae > Streptophyta > Magnoliopsida > Cucurbitales > Cucurbitaceae > Sechiopsis > Sechiopsis laciniata. The sequence continues at coordinate 6,323,827 of JBBMKA010000001.1, forward strand.
TGTTGCACTTGCAGTTTATTCTTCTTTATTTATTTTGTTTTTTGGTACTCATGGCACTCGCAAATCTATAAAGAATGGTCCACCTGAGGTCAAATTCAAGAGAAGATAAGTGTTTTAACTTGATAAGTTCTTAAGAAAGTGAGCTTTCATTGAGAAAAGTAAACGAATGTACAAGGGCATACAAAAAACGAATGCCCACAATGAAGAGTTAAATTTAACGAACTCCCCAAAGCTTATTCCCAAATCTCTTAGACCCTCTAAAATCCTATTGTTTTTCTCCACCAAACTTTAGAGAGTATCTCCAAACATTTCAAGTCTTTTTAGAGTATCTTTGGGTGTTTACATGCATATTTTTAGCTACACGAATGGATTGATTGCTTTGATCTGTGTACGGTTTCCAGTGATTGTTGGGGAATTTTCCAATTTTGTGGCTTATATTTATGCTCCTGCCATTCTCGTGACACCACTTGGAGCAATAAGTATAATTGTCAGGTAAATTCTTACTTAAACAAGCATCAATGAGATGTTGATTTAGGATTGGATTTCTGGTTTTTAATGTCTTCTTGTATTGTAATTACTTTTTATATTTGTTTAATTTAAGGTTTATGCTTCCATGCCAAAATGGAATTTACCCAAATGATATTTTTTAATGTTCATTGTTTTGGCAGTGCTGTACTTGCACATTTTTTCTTGAATGAAAAATTGCAGAAAATGGGCGTATTGGGGTGTGTTTTATGTGTTATAGGGTCTACAATGATTGTGCTCCATTCACCTGGCGAACGTACTCCGAGTTCAGTGGACGAGATATGGGAGCTAGCTACTCAACCAAGTAAACTATTGAACATATCCTGATCTGTGTTCTGTCTTACTGCACAGAGCTTCATTTTGATTAATCTGATGCATTTGGTTCAGCTTTCCTTCTCTATACGGCCTCAGTAATAGCAATTGTGTTGTTCTTGGTGTTGTATTGCGAACCTCGCTATGGACAGACAAACATACTCATTTACATCGGGATATGCTCCATAATTGGATCTTTGACGGTTAGTCTTCTTCATTAGCCTTTAGACTGTCAAATCTGTCGTATTCTCCGTGATTACTCTGTTCTATTCTGATTAATGAAACTTGTAATACTATTATTCTCTTCATTTATACTCGAAGGAGTTCTGTGTTAGAGATCAACTTTCTGCACTGCTTTTCAGGTTATGAGCATCAAAGCTATTGGCATTGCAATAAAACTCACAATGGAGGGTTGGAGTCAGGTTGCTCACTTCCAAACATGGGTCTTTGTAATGGTTGCAATCTCATGCATAATTATTCAATTGAATTACTTAAACAAGGTAATAAGTACTTCCATTTTGTCGAAATATTTTAGGAATAGCTATGGTGTTGATGAATGGTTGAATTCAGAGTTCTTTTTTTTTTCCTCACTTGGTTACTGTTTGGAGTTTAGGGAATAACCATGACTTCTTCTCAGCTCTCTCCCTCCTATGATGAATTTTTAGTTATCGTTATGACTTTTATTATTGTTTGTGGGTTATGATGAATTATTTGTCAACCGAAAGTTGGCAAAAGACATAGTGTATAGTTATGCTCGTGATCAGCAAAATCTGTCAGAAGTAATGATTTCTAGTTATGTATTCCTCTGTGTTTGGGAAAAACCTTGCAGGTATAAGCAGAAATAATTACAAAAGCAGAATAGAAAATTCAAGAATTTACGAGGAAGTAATCTGGGACAGAAAGAAGTTACAATATGTGAAAAATTGTTGCAATCACATAATGTTTTCTCTCCGGCCCCAATTACATAGACACTCCTTAAAAGTTTATATCACTCCTATCCTTTGCTTCACTCTCCTAGAAGAATATACAAAAAGGAATTTAGTTAGAGTTAGCGTACAAGTTTTAAGTGTTTCGAATTGACTCCAAAGCTACATCCTCCTTTTATATTGCTTGAAGTATTCCACTTCCTTGCATCTTTTCAATGTGTAACAATCTTCTATTATTTTTTGCCAAAACTTCAATAGTTTCTTTAAAAAAAAAAAAAAAAAGAATCATCTATGCTTGTTCTTTTCTTGACTGCAGCGGGGGCATTCGTGTGAAGCGTGACATAACAAGTTTGGAGAGTTTGTTCGTACTTTTTAGGGATTTTTGTGTGAAGCCCTCAGGCCCATGAGGGGATTCTTTACTCTTTTTTCAATTTTCAAATGACGTCTTTTGCATTGTTTGTTTGTTTGTTATTTTTAAAATTATTAACCCCATTCAAAACAATGCCTTTTCATCTTTATTTTTATTTATTTTTTTCTAAAAAAACTTTAACGTCTCTTCCTTCTTATGCAAGATTGTTTCATTATGATTACACACGAAACCCACGACCACAATTCATTGATTTCATTTTTTTACCAAACCGGAAACCCTTGCTCTTTTTCTCGTTCCTCTTCAAGAGGTCAAAAGACGATCCTTGCTACTTGCTTTGTTCGTTTGTCGTGTGTTTCGTTTCTCTTCTGATTTTATTTATTATTTGGAATGGATACATTTTTACTAATATCATGAAACTTCATTTTGTTTTGAAAATATATAGATGAATATTGAAACATTCTATATTGAAAGCGATTAATATATATGTTTTGTGGTATATAAATATTTTTAATATTTTTATTATACATGGTGCGCCTCGAAAAAAAAGCCCGTGCCTTTTTTGCCCTTTGCGCCTCAAGCCTCAAAGAACCTTTGTGCCTATTTGCGCTTTGTGCCTTTTGAAACACTGCGTCCGAGGAGGAAAGACTGATAAGTTCTTCAAGGTTTTTTTCTGTGAAATGTTTGAAAGAGGGTGTTTGTACTCTGCCTGCTTAAATTTCGTTTAGAGATTTTTTATTTGGTTACGCTCAAGCTGTAAAAATAATTTAAGGAACACTTATTATAAAATTTTAGGAACTTGTTGAAAGTTAAAATGTTTGGGTGTAAAAATTCCATTTTCCAGTGTCGTCGGTGCTAATTTTAACAATGTAATTGATGTTCCAGGCTTTGGACACATTCGATACATCAGTTGTCTCGCCAATCCATTATGCAATGTTCACATCTTTCACTATCTTCGCCAGTGTCATAATGTTTAAGGTATTTTTTTCTAGAATTTAAACAAGTTTTTTTGGGTCTTTCAGAGACATTGACTTATATGCTTGCTTGTCGTTCAATTAGGATTGGTCTGGTCAGAGTGCTAGCAGCATTGTATCTGAACTCTGCGGATTTGTAACCATACTTTCTGGGACTGTGGTCTTGCATGATACAAGATCATCCGATCCTGCCTCTGTTTCAGGTATTTTATTTATTTGGAAACTTTTAAAACTGGCAGAATTCAGTGTTGAAGATTATTGATTCTGTTATTAATGTCATTTTTTGGTTTTACATCAATTGTTATTTTGCAAATTCTGTCTCAAAGGATGGCATAATAGTTGAAGGCCTGGGCTTTGAAGGTGTGCTCTCTTCAAGGTTCTGGGTTTGAAACTCACCTATGACATTAATTTGTAGACATCTCCCGTGTTTCCATTCCTTTGATATCGTCCGGTGCCTGGTCTAGGGACGGACGTGATTATCCTAAGTATAGTGGGGCAAATTCAACGAATACGAGTAGAGCACTTGTTAAGCTCAATAAATATGTTTTGAACATTTGTTAAGTTTGAATACGTATCAGGCACTTATTTGGGTGTCGATCACTTATTAAACGCAATAGACAATACCTTCTTGCTGACTTAAGTTGAATAGTTTTTGGTCACTTGATTAATTGTCATATTGTATATACCTTATAAAATTGCTAAGAAGGTTTTGCAGGGTAAGGCTTTCTTTTGCTAAAAAATACTGATATTACCTTATTGTAGGCCTAGGTAATGTTTATCCTTGAGGTCTAAACTCTTATGTTTTCCATTATGGCATGTGAACTTTCAAATGATCTATTTCTCTTTAAACTTGGCATAAAAACCATTTTATACCTGC
>JBBMKA010000001.1:6330354-6342839 GCA_037833695.1 Sechiopsis laciniata
CCAGCATTTCAGGCTGGTCGAAGTTTTCAATGGAGTTGTCACTAGAGATGTTGGTAGAATGGTCGTCAGAGTGGTCATCGACAGTGGTTCGGTTTTTTCAGGTGGTTGGGTCGTTAGAGTGGTCGTCGATGATGGTTGTTTAATAATCAAACCGTCAAGGTAAACGTTAGAGTGATCATTAAGATGGTAAGGTTATCGGGTGGTCAAGTCACTGGGGGTGGTGATTATATCTATGTCAAGGGTGAATGTTAAGTAGTCGAGTCATTTGGTCGTGAAGTGATTGTTGACGATAATTGTTGGTTGGCTGGGTAGTAGCCGTGGTTGGGTTTTTGGAGTGGTCAATGGAGTTATTGCCATTGGTGGTTATCGGGCGAGGTTGTTGGAGGGATCACTAGGATAGTGAATACCCATTCTAAATTAAGTGTTTCTTAGCAGTCTCGAATCAAGAATATTTGAGGAAGTATACCTTGAAGTCTCAACCAGCTGGACTGCCTCTCAAGGACAGATCATTTTCATATATCGTGAAATTTTGTACGGATTCAAGTTAAGTGTTTTCTCACAGGAACTTACTTCTCAAATTTATTTGTAGTGTTTGTATAATAACACTAAATCTTTTAAAAAAATTAAATTCAATTTTTTTTCTTCTTCAAAATCAAATACTTGAAAAATTAATTCAAACACACCGAAATGTGAGATGTTTGCTGCTAAAGCTATCTTTTAATACAATATCTATGTTGGAAGTTCTAGTTTCCCACCGCTACTGTTCACCCTTTTCATGAGAGAAATTTAGATAAATTATTCAATTTTTGAACACATTCAAACTGCTTGATGAAACTTTAAGGTACATAAAGTGATAAGATTAATAATCGCACACAAAGATAACCGATAGAGAATCGAGGTAACCAATTCGAGCATAGCTCAATAGCGGTTAAACTACATACTCTCGATCGAGAGGTTAGAGGTTCGTATCTTCCTATCTTTCTCACGTGTCGATGAACTCGAAAGAGAACAAAGAGAGTGAATCTATGTGTTGGCAAGTTGAAAAACATTGGTGGGATAAACTTCAGTTTGAAGTTGAGAAGCATAAGCTTTGGATGCTATGAAAACATTGGCAGCTTCTGTTGGATGCAACCCATCAAAGAACACATAGTTGGTTCTGTTTGGACATGTTTGCCCTCCTTTTTTGCACAATATTCCATTTCCACCTTCACTTAGAGATGGCACCTCACAACAAGGCATAGCTGCCTCTATAAAACCTGAAATTAACCCATATGTTCATTTAGAATGTGTCAAACAAAAGCAATAGCTTGATCGGTATAAGTATATGTTCATGACTTAAAAAGTTCATCAAGATTAAATTTTCCTTCCAAAATGTTGTAAACTAAAAAAAATAATAATTGATGTTACGAAAGGTGTGTTGGAAAATGGTTCTTATCAAAATTTTACTTCTTTAGTAAAGAAATGGGAAAATACATTTTTAAATCTATAGGTTTTTGGGGTGTATATATTTCAAAATCAAATATTTTTATTCTAAACATTCTACTGATACTCAATTTTAGTGATCGTATGTCTTTTGAATTTACTTTTATACTTACTTTCTCTTAAAATTTTAGTTCACATCAAAATAAAAATAATCAATGTATCAAATATTAAAATTTAAAATTAGTCTAGTCATTATTTTAGTTAACATTATATCATGTAATTAAAGATTTTGTTATTTTAGATACTAAAATTGAACATTATTAAAATGTTTGAATAGTAAAAATATTTGATTATGAAACATAAGAACTAAATAGAAATTCTACCTCAATTCTAAGGACCTAAAAAATGTAATTTCCCAAAAAAGTTTTTGATGAGAAATAGCTTTTTCCACGATCAACCACAAATTGAAATATCTCTATTTCTACTTTTTTGTTTGAATTGAACTTTTAAAATTTTGCCAAAAATATAAATTTATGACTTGGAGTTAAAAAGATCAAGGAACTTTGCCCTACAAATGAAAAATTGAATACATGGACTTAAATATTAGGGGACCATAGCCTACAAAATAATAAATTCATGAAGGCACCATCTATGATCCTTGTCCAAGGCTACTTGTCTCACTTTTCCAATACATAATTGATTTTTCAATGTTTGAAGATAAATTTCAAGTAAATAAAAAGATTTTATTTTTAGATCACAAATTTTTTCACCACTTAGATTTTATCAATGTATTTTATTATAAAGCACTCATTTCTTTAAATGAAGGTGAATAAAGTAAGTTACTAAAAAAAATCCTAACAAATGTAATTATCAATTATCAAATTGAATAATTTTTTTTGTCAAAAGAAGTGGTAGTTGAGTCGCATAATGTGTCACAGAGTAACCAATTAATGATGGATTTGAATCCTAATTATTGTTGATATAAAAAAAAATAATAATAAATTTTCAAACTCTCATCTTAACCTATTAAAAAATATAGAGATCACATGTTTAAAAATAATTAATTTAACAAAGAAAACAAGAACTGATCATAATCAATTTTTACCTGTTCAACAGACTTCATGTCACTACATCACAATTCTTAAAAGTTATTTAAAAATATTGTGTAGAACAAGTTGCTTAATAATGAAGAACTTTATTGAATTTAAGGTACCTTGAATCTATCAAGTTATTGTCCTTAATAACATAAATAGAACACTTCCATGACATACACTAAATTAAAATTTTAGCATAGTTGGTATGGTATGATAAATAGTTAGACAAACTAATAATAAACAAGTTAAGTTAGCAACATATTAATAGGATAAACCCAAAATAGAAGCATAATAAATAATTGAGTAACTAAATTAATATGAACAAAACAAAGATAAATTATATCCAAAAGTTTAAACTATGGTGATCGTTAAAGTCGCACTAAGTAAACTTTTAATGGTAAAAGTTAAAGGGGGTTTTTCAAGAATAACAAAAAAAAAAAAAAAAAAAAAAAGAAAGAAGAAGTTATGTCAAAATTTTAGAAAACATTCAAATAAAACAAAAATTTGATCAATCAAGTCGAACCGATTGAAGCAAAATTAATGACTTCAAGTGAAATTGATAGAGTTTTAATGAGGAGAAATTGATACTTTAAACTGATCGAAAACAATAAAATGAAATTGATTAAAAATAATTTAAAAATTAAAATATTTTGCTATGTATGAAATATTTTTTAAATTTTTCTATAATTAAAATAAAGATGCTAGAATTTGCTATCTATAAAAAGATTTGGTTAACTAAGACAAAATAAATTATTTTATTTATATTAATAAGGGTTGAATTCAACTGACATGATATATGATCCGATAATTAAGAGATTACGAGTTTGAATCTCTACCCTTATCTACAGTTGAATGTATTATTATTTTATTTTATTTTATTTATACCAAGAGCAATAACTCAAGTGGTATACGTATAAGTTAAAAAATTATAAGTTCAAATCTGATACCTATTTTTATTCCACTTCTTTTGCAGTACAAAAAAATATGAAGGTGGAATAACTACTAAGCTATGCACTTGTGAACTAAAATTGTGTCAAAAGAGATTAGTATGGTAGTGCAATTGGAGCATATATGCTCTAACTTTAGGATAAAAAGATAAACTTTAATTAAAAGGATAATATGTGGGGTAGAGATAAAAATATAAACATTTAAAAGTATTGAAAAAGAAAGATGAATATTTATGATTTAACCTAACTTTTAGTTTTTTTTTTTTTTTTTTTTAATGAAATGACCTAACTTTAGATTTCAAATTGCAACATAAATGTGATGTACCTTTAGAGGTAGGGTTGGAGATGATGTCATTGATAATGTTGTATGAATTAAGGAAGACAAGTTTGGAGAGTGGCATTTGAGGCTTTATGACATCCACCAATGTCTTCAAATTGAGATTGAACATTTGAGCAGCTTGGTTTAGAATCTCAATGCATTGCCCTTTGTTATTTGCTCTCACATTTGGATAACACCCTAATGGATTCACTGAAATCAACACTATTTTTCTTGCTCCCAAACAATACAATTTCTGTGGATCAAATAAAATAGGTCAAAATTAAGGGTGTATATAATCTGAGTTGGATTGAATTAAAAGAAAGATTTTTTTAGATGAATCTATCAACATCTCATCAATTCGCCAATTCATTCAATTCTATATATTATATAAAACAACCCAATTCACTTCATATTTTTGGATCAAGTCAGGTTGAGTTCTCGAGTTGTGTTAATTTTTTTTCCTTTCTTAAGACTCAACTTGTAAACGGTAAGTATGTAAAAAAAAAAAAGAAGCATAATACTATAGTTAAACCTAGGTTACTAATATTTTTAGTGTACCTTTAACAATATACTAAAAGTCTATATTATTAATTAATCTTACACATATATAATATTATTTTTTAGTTTGGATTGAATTGAGTTGTACTATAAAAAATTTGGTCAACCCGAAGACCAAAGTTAACAAAAATTATAAAATCATAACTCAATTCAAGAAAATTATAATCCAACCAAACTCTTATAATTTAGGTTGGGTAGAAATCAAAACAAATCATTCAAAATTCACTTATTAAACATGTTTGAGGTAACAATGTGGTTGAAATTTTGCTCATGACAAAAGGATACATACCTTAAGTTGTCGAGACAAGGTCGATGTAAGATTGGTCGTGAAAGTTTCGAGACTAACTTGAGCGTCGGAGTTGCTCAAAAAATAGTTCAATGAATAATCATTCCCTCCTGATCCCACAACAAACAAATAATTGTCTAATGATAGCTTCCTACCTTTTCTCCATCCCATCAAAGCTTTCAATTGTGGCAATGTCACCTCTTCAAAGTTTTTAATTTGTCTATTCAATGTTGTTACATTTCCCTACAACACAATGCAAAATAAGTGGTTAAATTTCAATATACAAATATAAGTGATTTTTATTTATGATACCCACTCTTGTTTGACTTTTTTCATTTTTGTTGGTTTTAATATTTTTCTTTTTATATTGGTAAGTGTCTAAGTTAATTTATGGATATATCGATTTATTTTTATAAAATAATTGTGGACTCTATATTTAATTGTTAAAATAATTATGAAAAATTAATTTTTAAATATGTAATTGCTATAAATTAAAATGATAACTTTCATAGTTCCTTAATTAAATCTATTTTGAATACGAGGCCATCCTCTAATAATTATTGAGCTTGTTATTTTGATAAAGTTTTGTTGATTGGGGTTTAATTAGTTCTAAGTGTTTTTATTCTAAATTTTGTATATTGAAAGAGAGAAATGGAATGAAATTCTTAAGAAAACTTTTGGAGGGTGTTTGTTTGACGTAATTAATAAGTTATTATAAATGAATTTTTATAACTCCTCTTTAAATAATAACAACTAAATAAATTATTCATGTAATCATTCGTTTTGAACTACTCATTTCTAATCCTTTAACATAATCACTAATTTCTAACTACATCCAAAAGAGGTATTGTCTATAACTCTTCTAAAAAAATTATCATTCAAACGAGTTATTAATTATAACTCCTCTGCAAATAACCAACTACATATAAACGAACTATTATTAAAATTCAAATTTTTAAGCATTCAAAATAACCTTCCATTTATAACAACTCTATATTTATTAGGTCGAGTGGTCCATAAATGAAATCAGTAGTATCTATCCTTATGTTATTAAAATTTTCCCGTACTATTTACAATTTTTTTTTTTTTTAAGTAATAAAGAATGCATTGAACAACCTTATTAAATTTCATTTATTGAATTTTATGTGGAAACATTCTCTCTCCTCCATATACTTTTTTTGAAAAATAAAATATCCTCTCTTTCTCTCGTACCAAATTCATCTAATTCTTTGTTTAGAGTTTCTTACCATTAGAGGATGTTGCCTTAATATTATGTTTACTTTTTAAAATAATAATAAATCCATTCCTTAATTAATTGTCCAAGTTTCTCTAATTAATTCTTCTGAGTTAACCATTAAAGGAGGCTTCTTCAACATTATTTTTTACTTTTAAAATAATAATAATAAATTCATTCTTCCAATTGTCTATCTCCTCTCTCAAAACAAAATTCCTCTAATTCTTTATATGGTGTTTCTTACCATAGAGGATATTGCTTCTATATTATGTTTTACTTCATAAAACAAAATGAATTCATGTTTAAACATGACATCCAAACAAATCTTATCACTTTAAGTAACACGACAAAAAATGAATAATCTTACCGCGATGGAGCCAGTGTTGTCGAGAATACCAGAGCCACCCGAAGCGTAGTTGACGCCATGAACAATCTTCCTCCCCTTCGTCGAAGGGTCGGAAAAGGGCGGGATGGGAGAAGGAAGACGAAGATAGTCCCCGAGAAGGTCGATAACATTCTTCCCATTGGTAAATCTTCCTGAGGGACCAAGAGGAAAATCTATTCCATAAGGCAAAAAATCAGCCTTGGCTCTTGAGTTCTCTAAAAAGTTATTGTTTCCATTTTCAACTAAAGAACTCCCAAACACAAACATCCCCTTTATCATCCCTCCATGATCATATCCCTTTCTTTCTCCTTCACAATATGAGAAGAAGAAGAAGGAGATAATGAAAGAAAGGTACAAGATGGTACTTAGATTTGGGATTCTTGTCATTGTGAAGGCAAAAACAAATTGATGAAAATGAAGGGTTGGGGGAGTCTCTTTTTATAGGGAAAAATGAGTGCATTTAAGCAATGCCCATGGGACCTACCTTATGCAATTGATATTAAATGTTTGGAAAATTATTTAGCAAATCATTTAAGAGATGTTTGGATGAGATTCTTGATAAGGAGTTAGTTTGAGGAATTATTTTGAAAAGTTATTTTTAGTTAGAAATTGAAAGTTGTAAAAAAAAAAAATCGTTTGGATGTGTTTTTTTTTGTAGAGAAGTTAGAGATCGACAATAACTTATTTGAATGTAGATTTAAATGAGTAGTTATTTTGAGTAGTTAAAAAAGAATGATTACAAACGAGTGATTAAAAATGAGTTATTTTGAATAGTTAGAAATGAATGATTACAAATGAGTGGTTCAAAACGAAGAGTTATTTTGAGTAATTATAAATGAATTATTAGAAATGAAAAGTATTTTTAGTAGAAAATAGTTTTTTTAAGTAGTTACAATAACTCGTTTGGATTTAGTTTTTTTTAAGAGTAATTAGTAAATACTCATTTAAATCCTCAATAAATTCAACAAACAAACGTCCCCTTATACACTTGTAAATTTCTTTTTTGTTTTTTTAGTTCAATAATGAGGTGAAAAGGATCGAACACATAATTTCTTGATTAATAGATGTACAATAATGTCGTAGAGTTATTGTTCTTGTTAACAATTCTTTATTTTGTTATCTATTTGTACCTATATTTTTATCAATGAAAACATATATTTAAATAATGGAAAGAAAAGTTTTTACGAACTTGTTTTTATTATTGGCCTTTGACTAAGAACTTAAATGCTTTTAAGAAGATGGAACCTATAATAGAAAAAAATGGTGAAAATAAATTTAATTAAAAAAAATTGAAATAGTTGTCATATGGGGCAGCCAATTTTATTTTTAGGTTTTCAAAATCAAGCCTACAAACACACCTATCAATATGATTTTTTTTTTACTTTCTTGTATTTCCTATCATACAAATGTTTTCAAAATTCAAAGCGATGGGTTTCAAAATGAAAAGTGTATAAAATTTTGCTATGACTTTTTTTTTTCTTTTAATGAAAGATAAGTAATCGTAAAGGAATTCAATTTTTACTTTTTTTAAAAAAACGAATTTTCAAATGAGTTGTTGAAGTTTTTTTTTTTTTTTTTTTTTTTTTCAGTTTTAGAATTTTTTATTCAATAATATTTGGAGAGAAAATATTTGAATTCATAATCTTTTATTTACTAAATTATACATCATGTCACCAAAAATTTGCTCTTGTTGATCAAAATTGATAGTAGCTAGGTGAGTTTCATTTTGTAGCTTGGTGAGTTTCATTTATATTTTGAACTAAAAAATATTTGTTCTTATAATATGTGATCTCAGAAAAAGAAATATATATATATATATAAAATTTCCACATGGAAACTTGTTGATCTTTATAATGACTTAAAACAATGGACACCTATGTCATGCAGAGCCTTCATTTTCAAGAAGATAGGCTGTCTTTACCATTGTAAAATTTGTTAGCTGTTTTAATTTATAGCTTTTCTTTGCCTAAGTCAGCTTTTGGACACACCTTTCATTAATTTTTATTTGGAAGAACGTTAGAGGTAAATTTGGTTAGATTTTTATCAATTTTGGGCAGATAACCGAATCAATATTCTTGATTTCCAACATTAAGTCTGAATCGATGCTGAATAAAAGACAAAATTGTTAATTCACTTTTCATTTGGTTCGATTCCGTTTTCATTCGGTTATTTATTTTGATTTCAATGAGAATTGAATTTTTTTTTTTTTGTCTTTATTCTCAATTTAATTTTTAATTTGCTTTTTAAAATTTTTTTAGTAACAAAAAATAACCATTCCTATATATAAAGTCACGTAATATTTATAGTGCTTTTGTTTCTTGTTAAAGGACAATAAATTCTTGAAAAATCTCCACATTGTATGATATTATTTATTATAGACATAAGTCCTCATGATTTTATTTTTGTTTTCATCCAAAAATTTCATACGAAGAGTAGAGATCTTTTAAACATTAACTACTTCAAATAAATTAGATCAATAAGAAAAAAAAAAACTACTTCAAAAAAAATGTTCCTTATTTGTTTTAATATAAATCTTCAACCAAATATAGAAAAGAGATGTGATAAATGTGCATTAAATAGATGGAACTACCACCAACAAATTGCCAATGGATTGAGTCACCTTGGAAGGAGGCAGCTCCATTGGCTGCAAAAACAAACAGAATCTGCGATGCCCTTATCCTCTTCCCACCCTTTGCAACAATATGTACATGTATGTACCCTAACAAATAGCGCAATTCGTAAATTTGATTTACGCACAATTTATATAATTCGTCGGCATAGAGGACAGCTATGACAACGGAACATATAATTCGTCGTCTTAGACCAATAAGAAAAAGGAAAAAATGGGCGAGCAAAGACAACGAAAGATTTTTTGTCGCCTTATATGGATTAAGGCGACAAAAACTTTATTTTTTCGTCGTGCGCCTTGGATAGACTAAAGCGATGGAACATGTGTTTCTTCGGCGTAGCCCCTGTTCAACAAACAATCCCACATCTAGAAGGGCTTCCTGTGCAGAGTTCTTATAAAAAAGGAGGAAAGAGTTGTAAATTTCGTATTTGCGCTTGGGGCAATTGGTCTTGGTTGACCTAGACATTTGAGAGTTTTTAGAAGGCCTTCCTTTAGGGTAAAGCCCTACAAATCAAACCCTCGCTTGAGCTTGGGCTTGAAGGGTGACGAAGACACCTTTCGTCAGCTTAGCCCCTTAAAGCCGACGGAAGTCATTTTTCTATCAGATTAGTCTAAGACGACAAAGCTAGCAATAGAATATTTTCCATTGCCTAAACCTCTTTTGTTGTAGTGTCCATGTAACCCATTGCCTGCACGTTTAACATAGACAATAATAATCCATATAACTATTACCTGCAACTTTATCATAAATAATGATAACTCGTATAATTATTGTCTACACTTAAAATATAGACGATTGATAATCCATGCAATTATTTCTTGTACTTTCAAATACAGACAATGATAATTTATCAACAACCACGACTTATTAACAACAATGGCTCACCAACAACAAAAATCAATTAGTAATATTTTAATGATATTAATGTATTTCTAATGACCTTTAAATCATGAGTTAGAATCTTCATATCAACTCAAAAAGATAAAAACAAATATCAACTTGCCACATAATACTCTTTAAAAATCATAAATGTGAGTTAGTTTTGTTCATTGATTAAAAAGTCAAAGTCAATGGCCAAAAATGGCTCCTCCTCAATTTATGTATATAATAAATGCATTTCATGGAAAGAATGAGTATACTTTTGTTTTCCAGCAGTTGCATGCATACGAATGAGATTTTCTTATCTCACACTAATTTGAAATGTAGTTTGTTCATTGTTGTAAAAGAGAATATTAAATGATGTGATAATTTTTTTTAATGGAATTATATATATTATCCAATAAATATGTAATATATTTTAAAGGAGATGATTATGTGTATTTGTGTTGAAAAAATGATTATGTAGAGAATGATTATAATATTTGAAATGAAGAGAATGATTATGAAGAAAATAAAATAATGAGTACTAGAGGCTCGAAGATAATTACGGGAAGAATAAAAAGTAGTTACGGAGAAAATTAAAAAATCACTTAAAGGAAATGTGATTATGAGGGAATGATTCCGATTGCCCAAATATCCAGAATCATCCTCCTTCTCTTTCTCCTTACTTCATCCATTTGCCTCAAACACCCGTTTTAGATTTGTTTGATAATCATTTGACTTTTATTCTTAAAATTTAAATTTTTTTTTTACTCAAATTCTTTGTTTCATGTGTGCTGAAAGAAATGTTTGGATTCTAATCAAATTTTAAAATCAAAACAAATTTTTGGAATTTGCTATTTTTAGTTTTCAAATTTTTAAAAAACATAAGTAAAATATAGATATCAAAATATGAAAATAATAATAATAATAGTAATAGTAATAATAAATAAGTTGGAGTAATGGTTGTAGACCTAATTTTTAAAAATTAAAAACAAAAAATAAAATGATTATCAAATACTTAAAATGATACCACCATCATTTTCGAAAAGCTAGTTTTTTTTTTTTTTTTTCATGACTCTATGGGTCAACTGTACACACATCAACTAATGTTAAAACAAAAAATAAAATATTATCAAATGACTTAAAGAGATTCAGTCATCATTTTAGTAATTTATAATTTTTTTTTGATATTCGTGACCGCCTTGACTCTTGATCAAACTTGTGCACCCCTCGACTAGAACTAGCTAAAAGTGACATCTTGTGATAATAGGTTGGAGGATCGAATTCCCAATACAATAAAGTAACATAAAATGTGGGAGCAAAAAAACATTAAGAGAACCAAAATTTGATTTCCTTGTCTTCAAGCTCTTTCATATGACTATAAAATATAAAATCCTTCAAAAGCTTTAAAATAGGTAGAGGGTTGATGGAGTTTAATTTTCGATGTCTCTAGAAATCAAAGCAAGATTTTTGTGATATTTGTTGTCGTGTTGGCCATTATTGCTTGACCAAGAAAAATTGTAAGACCCCAATAAAACCATTTAATCTTATAGTTTTTTGAAAATTGAACCAATAAATACTATACATATAAAGAAAAAGAAAAAAAAAAAAAGAGAAAGAGAAAAGTGATAACTTAGTTGTAATAGAGAAATCAAGGTTGTCCACCTTTCAACAACCATTTGATTTAATAGTTGGCTCCATTACATACTTGATACACGTGCGCCTAAGAATTAGAACACGAAAACAACTAGGTAGAGATTTTATAACTAAGCTCAATTTTAGATATTAATCTCGTGTCCTCCAAAGAAGCATATAGCTAGTTTGGAGACCTCAAAACTCTAACAACGAGGTCCTAAGGGGACGAAAAAGTGAGGATTTACACACCTTTGTGAAGCTTGTGAATAATTTGTAGCACAACATCAACCTCGACCAAATTTTTCCAACTTTGTGTATTGCTATCCTTTTCTTCTCTTCCCTCATTTATATCAATGAAAGATTATGAACCAAACATAGGTCCTTGAAGAAACTCTTGCCATGGCCTTTGGTTTTGACATTAAGACCATCTAAAATTTGGCTTAAGTAGAATTTTGTGTTTGGGAAACAGCTTATGGATGGATGCATCCTGTATTGCACATTCAGAAGATGCTTTTTATGCCCCAATGAGCTCAGCCTCTCAAACAAGCTTCTTCCAAACATAGCTTCATCAGCAACCTATCCAAAAAAAAAAAGAGAGAAATCAATAATTAAAAAAGAGGAAAGATTATACATTTTATTCTCTCGGTTTAGAGTGGTAGTTTCTATTTGGTTCATATGTTTCAAAATGGAACACAATTAACCCCTGATATTTCAATAATAGAGTCGTTAATTACATGACATAATATTGACTAAGATGATAACTAGATTAATTTTAAATTTATATATATTACTAAAGTGATAAGTTTTTTTTATCTCTGACTTGATCTAAATTTTTAAAAGAGAAAAAGTATAAAAATAAACTCAAAACAAACAATGATTAAAATGGAGCATTATTGAAATGTATGAGTTTTTTATTTTAAAATTTAGGGACCAAATAGAAATTACACCACAAACTTAGGGACTATAAATGTAATTTTTTCCATAAAAAAACCCATTCTTTTCCTTGAACTTTAAATAGGATAAAGTGTCTACTTACTTTGCTTTCAACCATAGCAGACAATTGGCACTCATCACCTATAAGAATAGCATGTTTTATAAGTGGAAGTTGCAAAGG
>JBBMKA010000001.1:6356347-6370084 GCA_037833695.1 Sechiopsis laciniata
CATTTGCAAATTTGTTCTTATTAATTTTTCATAATTTTAGAAATATGTTTACATGAAATTTTTTATTAAAAAAATGACGTTTTTTATGAATTAAAATTATTATTAATTGATAACTTTTTATGAAATAATTCATTTTAAAATCGAATTGTGTGTTAAATTAGATTACAACCAAACTAACACGCTATTGATTTTTTCAATAAAGTTAAAATTGTTTTTAGAATAAATATTTTAATATTAATGTTAGCCGAGATTAAAAGATAAGTTTGATGAAATTTAATGTGAAATTTGATAAAAAAGAGGTTTAAAAAAATATATATATATATAAATTCGAAAAGTGGTTAAAGAGTGATTGAAGAGGGGTTAAAAGTGGTTGTTTACTACAAAAAAACAAACGAGTGGTTGTTGAGGAGTGGTTAACCCTAAACCCTAAACCTAAACCACTCCTCATGTCCAAAAAACAAACACACCCTAAAGATCTTCTTCTTTCATGCTTCAACGGTTTAGAATGAGTTCTTGAAATGCATTGCAAAAAAATTTCTTTGTAATTTCAGTGAAATTTTTATATTATTACTTGTAAATTAAAATTTTTTTTTAGTTTTTTTTATAATTATTATTTTTTTATTTCATAAATAACCATTTGTAACAATTAACTCTTAAACTTTTAATTTAATCAATCAATTCGTTTAAAGTTGGATAAATATTGCAACTAACCCCTTGAATTAAATTTGAAGAGAATTTTACCTATGTGAGGAGGGTAAAACTGTCATTATTTATTATTATTTTTTTTTATTAGAGAAGTGGGTTTACTTTCTTTCTTTTTTTCCCTTCTATTCCTAACCTCAATGGTAGAAAAATTATCAAATCTTCAGAGGTCGCAAGGATGACAAGAGAGCTACGCCTATGTGTTTCATTTTAATTTCAGCAATTAAATGGTGATTTGGGTTTTTATTGTTGACGACCTTAATAATTTTGTAGATTAAGTTTTGGTGGACCGCTCTGTTGAAAATATAAACAATTTCATTGTTGAATAAAGAGTAGATCATGAGTAGATAAGAGATGACAAACATATCTATTAATACGAGACTTTTTGGGTGAAACAAAAAATAAAAGTCACAAAGGCTCATACCCTTCATTTTCTATCAAGAAAAAAAAAACAAATACTTATACCTAATATAGACAATATTGTATGAATGTGGAGATATCTTGAGGGTTTATCCGTCCCTTAACAAGTGGCATCAAAGTGATAACCTTGCCTTAGCCATACCGAAAGTATCTTCGGGTATGAAACAAAGGATTAGAGAGCCTCAATATGGTGTGAAATAGTCATAATGAAAATTCGTGGCTGAGCCATCTAATGTGTACTTCGGTGGGGGAATGCTTCTGAATGTGCTCGCCATGGAGCATATGTGTACTCTAGTGAGGAGTACTTCTAAAATGGTTGTTGAGGTAGCTGTTGTGTGCTCCAATGTGAAGTGCTTCTGAAATAGTTGTCTCGATGAGGAGTAGTTGTTGAAACCATGCTTAAACATCCTCATCAAGGATGTTCATCTTCATTTGTATTAGTTTAAGGTTTTGGATTTTTAATGCCTCAAATTAAGAGTTAACTTTTTATTTTCTTTTATGAAAAGTTATTTAGTGCTAACTCCTAGTTTTGTTGAAACCATGCTTAAACATCCTCATCATGGATGTTCATCTTCATTCGTATTAGTTTAAGGTTTTGGATTTTTAATGCCTCATATTAAGAGTTAACTTTTTTTTTTCTTTTTTGAAAAGTTATTAAGTGCTAACTTTTAGTTTTAAGAGAAAAATATATTTTTAATTTAGTCTAATTTCAATTTGGTGTTCATATTTCAAAATTAAACATTTTTATTTAAGATATTTCAATAATTGTAAGTTACATAAAATAAAGTTTCTAAAATGATGATTAGAAAAATTTTAAATTTCAATATACAGATGATGAAATGATTATTTTAATTTCCACGTGAATTTTAATTTTAAAATAAAATAAATATAAAAGAAAAACTAAAAAAACAGACAAGGACTAAAAGAAAATATTATTAAAGTATCATAGATAAAAATGTTCAATTTTAAAACAAAGAACTAAATCTAAATTAGATCTCAAACCTAAAATGGTAATTTTCAGTCATTTCTTCATTTATATATAATAATAAATTACTTGTCGAAATGGTTTAGCCTAGAGATGTACATATTCTCAAGGGGCAAATATTCTCCACGATCAAAACGGGGCCAGGATAAAGAATGCGTTCCCCCATCCCGATTCTCTAATCCCCACCCATTTACATTTTTTATTTTAAAAAAATGTAATTCTCTTTTTTTATTAATTTAATCTTTAGAAATATATTTTTTTGTAGAAATATTTATTTAAATAAATATTTTTCTTTAATAATTAAGTATCTAAATGAAAATTAAT
Organism: Sechiopsis laciniata; assembly: GCA_037833695.1. NCBI lineage: Eukaryota > Viridiplantae > Streptophyta > Magnoliopsida > Cucurbitales > Cucurbitaceae > Sechiopsis > Sechiopsis laciniata. Next base: position 6,358,779 of record JBBMKA010000001.1, read on the forward strand.
ACATGTTTTCCCATGAAAAGTTAAATATTTAAAAAACATTATTGAAAAAATATTTAGAAAATTAAGATTAAAAAAAGTAGAAGGAAAAAAGGAGAAAAATTCTATGCGAAGAACCGATTCCCACAAAAAAAAATGATGAATTTCACGAAAAGGGAGATTGATTTTGATCGCAAGAACGTAACGGGGAATCCATTCTATACCTTGCCCTATTGACATCTCTAGTTAAGCCCTAGTTGAAACCATGCTTAAATTGTAATATCTAAAATAGTACTTTGGCTGAGTAGTTACTTGAGAACCCAAAAATTGTTTTCTGGAGGCCAGCCAAACTCTGCAACTGATAAGACATTTATCAAAAGCTAATTAACTGTCTTAAAAAAAAAAAAAAAAAAAAAAAAAGGTTTATTGAACCGACTCTTGAAATATTCTAGCCCGAGCCTTGCATCTTATTCGGACAAAATACTTTACTATTTTTTAAAAATATCCATAACTAAAGAGACTCAATTTGATTGAGATTCTCGTAAACCAATAACCTGATTAGATATCAAATATATTTACAAACTATATATTAAATCTACAATTTCAGTTAGCAACAAAAAAATAATAACCTTGAATAAAACATTAGATTATTTGACAACTCTCAATATAATTTTCTATAGGCATTTACACCTGGCATGTATTTATGGCCAATAAAAGAATAAATTATTGACAACTCACATTTCAGTTAATAATTTTTAACAGAGAAAGTAATTGGAGAGCTTTTTTGTAATTTTATGGGGAACTTTTTGTCTTTGTAATTTCATAAATATATGAAATTGTTTCTTATCAAAAAAAAAAAAAATGTTTAACAGAGAAAGACTAAAGTGCAAGAGAAAAAAGAAAAACTACTTTGTTAATAAAGATTAAAAAAGAAAAACCATATTCCAGTATCCAGAACAAAGAACCAAATTAATAAAACAATAATGAAACACACAGATGAATTCAAAACCATCTGTTATTTCTTCTTCTCCATCTATAAACAAAACATGGATTTCTTCCATTTGCAATCTCAAAGCACAGATCAATAAGAACAATAATGGTTGCAATTCTAAGCAATTATTTTCTAATTCCTCCTCATTTCTTAACCATAGCATTGGTTTTATCTGTAAACACCCTTCTCTTTTGTTCATGTTACTCCATTAATGAAGAGGGTCGAGCTCTTCTCGAATGGAAGCGTAATCTAACAAGCCCTACAGACATTTTGCATTCATGGAATCCCGATTCTCGAACGCCGTGTTCATGGTTTGGGGTTTTCTGCGATGGGAAAGTGGTGGTGGAGATATCCCTGGATCAAGTGCATTTGCAAGGTACATTGCCTACAAATTTTCAAGCTTTCAAGTTCTTGAAGACCATGATAATCTCCGGGACGAATATAACCGGACCGATACCAAAAGAGTTTGGAGATTATAGCGAGTTGAGTGTTCTTGATCTTAGCAACAATGACCTCTCAGGGAATGTCCCAAAAGAGATTTGCAAGCTAAGTAAGTTGGAGGAATTGTCTCTTAATACCAATGGTTTTGAAGGGCCCATACCTTTAGAGATTGGAAATCTTACAAACCTTATATATCTCCGCCTCTATGACAATAATTTCAATGGGGGCATTCCAAAGAGCATTGGAATGTTGAAGAATCTTTATCATCTCAAAGTTGGAGGGAATCTAAATCTCAAGGATCCCTTGCCAATGGAGATTGGAAACTGCAGCAATTTAGCCTTGTTAGGCTTAGCCGATGTCGGAGTCACCGGCAGTCTTCCTTCGTCGATTGGGATGCTTAAAAAAATCCAAAGCATAGCAATATATAATACACCACTTACAGGTCCAATCCCAGAAGAAATAGGAAATTGCAGTGAGTTGCAAGTTCTTCTCCTGTATAACAATACACATCACGGGTCGATACCGAAAGGAATCGGGAGGCTACAAAATCTTCAACGACTTATTCTATGGCATAACAACTTGGAAGGTGACATTCCAGAAGAACTTGGAAACTGCGAGCAACTTGTAGATCTGGACCTTTCAGTGAATGCAATAACTGGAAGCATACCAAAAAGTCTTGGAAGGCTTTCATATATTCAAGAGATTCAACTGAGTAGTAATCGACTTTCTAGTGTAATACCGGGTGAAATCTTTAATTGTTTGTCTTTGATTCACATGGAAATCGACAACAACAATCTCACGGGCGAGATTCCGGCTGGTATTGGCAACCTCAAGAACTTGAATTTATTTTTTGCCTGGCAAAACCAACTTACAGGAAGTATTCCCAGCAGTTTCTCAGGCTGCTCTAATCTCGAGTCTATTGATCTTTGTTATAATTACTTGTCTGGTCCAATACCGAAAGAGATTTTCGAGTTGAGAAATCTCACCAAACTTATTCTAATGTCGAACAAGCTGTCTGGGATCATTCCACCCGAAATAGGAAACGCAATGACACTAGTCAGGTTAAGACTGGCTGATAATAGGATTGGAGGTACTATTCCATCAGAGATAGGAAACTTGAAGAACTTGAATTTTTTAGATGCAGGCGAAAACCTTTTTGTTGGAGGAATTCCTCCATCATTATCGAAATGTGAAAATCTTCAATTTTTCGACCTCCATTCGAATGGGCTCACTAGTCTTCCAAATGATCTACCAAAGGGCCTACAATATTTTGATGTATCCAACAACAGGCTTAAAGGCCAAATCAATCCCAACATTGGAGGATTGGTGGAACTAACAAAACTAATCCTCAGAAACAACCAACTTTCAGGGAAAATCCCTGAAGAAATTGTTTCCTGCAATAAGCTACAAGTTTTAGACATTGGCAGCAATTTCTTCACAGGGGAACTTCCAAAGGAATTGGGTCTAATTGGCTCACTTGAAATTGCTCTTAATCTAAGTTGCAATCAATTTTCAGGTGAAATCCCATACGAATTCTCTAGTCTAACCAAGCTAGGAATTCTAGACCTATCCCACAACAACCTCTCTGGGAACCTTAGATATCTTGCAAATCTCGAAAACCTCGTGTCGCTAAACGTCTCATACAACAACTTCTCAGGAAAGTTGCCCGACACGCCGTTCTTTCGAAAGCTCTCCCTAAAGGAAATTTACGGAAACAAAGGCCTCTACGTTGCACAGGGGCTAGTAACTCCAAACGACAACAAGGTGGTATCCATACACAACAAAAGCAGAGAAACAATAGAGATAAGCATTCCAATCTTGATAAGCATAAGTGCAGTGTTGTCCTTTCTAGCAATCCTAATCCTAATCCGCAAACACATGGCCAATTCCATTCTCCTCACAGAAGGAGAAAAATGGGACATAACCATGTTTCAAAAGCTCGATTTCGCAATCGACGACATCCATCGAAACTTGACCCCGTCGAGCGTAGTTGGCACGGGAAGCTCGGGTGTCGTATACAGAGTCCAAACATCAAAAGAGAAAACAATGGCAGTAAAGAAAATCTGGTCTATAGAAGAAACAGAAGCCTTCTGTGCAGAAATCCAAATTTTGGGATCAATCAGACATAAGAACATAATCAGACTACTGGGTTGGGGGTGCAACAAGAAATCAAAGCTTTTATTCTATGATTACCTTCCAAATGGAAATTTGAACTCTCTAATTCATGGACCTGGAAAAAAAGTTGAATGGGAGACCAGATATGAAATCGTTCTTGGAGTGGCTCATGCTCTTGCATATCTCCACCATGATTGTGTTCCACCAATCTCACATGGCGATGTCAAAACCCTAAATGTGCTGCTCGGCCATGACCTTGAGCCGTACCTTGCCGACTTTGGGCTAGCCAGAATCGTGAGTAAAAACAACGACAGTGAAGGTTTAGTGAAGCCATTGTCGAGTCCTCAGCTTGCTGGCTCTTTCGGCTACATGGCGCCTGGTATGTTCAAACCCTAAAATATTATTTTGGAAGAAGCTTAAAATATATTTGAAGTCTTTAGATTTTTTTTTTTTTTTTTTTTTTCTAATATAAATTAAAATTAAATCATTGAAAATTATTATGTTGATTTATATCAAATTTTTTAAGTTTGAAATCTAGTTTTTATTTTTTAATTTTTATGTTTCAAAATTAAATATTTTTTTCCGTCCACTTTTAGTTCACGGATAACACAATCATTAGTTACATAACGTAATGTTATAATTTAAAAGTATAATATATCGATAAAATGATTATTTTAATTTTCGCGTGCATTTAGTTTTTATAAGAAAATAAATTGAAAAGTAAACAATTAAAAGTGAACATCATTAAAATATCAGTGATAATAGTCATCAATTTTGAAATATAGAAATCAACTTGAAATTATATCTCAAGCCTAGAGACTAAAAATGTTATAACTAAAAGATATTTATTTAATTTTTTTTTAAAAAAAAACAATCAATCCACCCACCCAAAAATTATTATATTGATTTATATAAAAATTAGAGGTAAATAATAAGTTACTAATTCAACCGAAAATATATGAATTGGGTTGGATTTAATTATTCTAATACACAAGATTTGATGAATTCGTAGATTCACCGACTCTAAAATTTTAAGTGGTGTAAAAAGTTCCCAACCCAACCTTACCCTTTGTACTCCCCTACCAAATAGACTCCATTGATTCAAAACTAAGTTTTGTATTATCATTACAGAACAAGGATCAATGATTGGAGCCACAGAAAAGAGTGACGTGTATAGCTTCGGAGTAGTAATCCTAGAAATTCTAATGGGGCGACACCCATTGGACCCGACTTTACCCGGAGGAGGCAATTTGGTGCAATGGGTTCAAGGCCAATTAGCCACAAAGCAAACCGCATTTGACGTTTTCGATTCAAACCTTAGAGGAAGAACAGATTCCACGATCCACGAAATGCTTCAAGTTCTAGCCGTTGCATTGATCTGCGTCAGCTTCAAGCCCGATGATCGACCCCAAATGAAAGATGTCGTCTCCATGCTCGAAGTGATCGTAAAATCGGAATCGGAAAAAGTTATCACTGCCGTCGAAGGCCCCAAGCGGGAATTCGCGGTGGTGGTTCAGTTGTCATCACTACAGAAGAAGGTTTTGTCCCAAGGATCTTCCAAGTACTCATTGTCTTATTTGATGCTTCAATCTGACATTCTAGAATGAGTTCATTTTTTCCTTGTATCTAGGCTGAAATTTATATTAGAACGTGTAAACGATTCTCGAGATCGAATCTGTAACGTTGGTGTTGAACTGGTTTACAACCAAACAATGAAACCATTATGCCACTGACCGATTCGATTTTTATTTGGTATTATTTAAGGTATAGATTTGAACACGTGATTTTTTTAATTACTAGGTCATACTTCATGTCGGTTTAGTTATGTTCCTATTGAAAAATAATTATTGATTCTTGTAGTTCAAAGTTATCGAATGAAAATTTGAAGATTAGACATCCACACATCAAAGGAGTGATTTAATAGGTATGTAAGTCTTTGTTAAAAAAGACTTGAAACAATTTATGATTTCTACCTAAGGGTGGAAGGCAAAACCGAAAAACCAAACCGAACCAATCCAATCCAATGGATTGGATCGATTTTTTAGCACAAAATTAGACATATCGATTTGTAATTTGAAAAAATCGAAAATATTGGATCGATTTCAATTTTCATTTTCAAAAACCAATAAAAACCGATCAAAACCGAAATATATATATTGTCAATAAATCATATATAGTCATATTTATTCCATTATTTAGAAGATTTTCTAAAATCTTGAAGATCAACCTAATGTTTTTTTATCTTTCAAATGTCAATATATTTTCTAAGTAACTTTCTCAAATTTTACTTTTTTCATATTACTTTGTCATTAATTATTTAAAACTAATTTTATGAAAGAAAATTAGATGCAAAGACCAAACTTGTTAAAGAAAATTGGAGAAATTTTTTTTGTTAGAAATGTTGTTTTTGATATATTAAAAAATATTGGACATTGGATCGGCTCCAAAACCGAACTGAACCAATTGAAAACCAAACCATTGGTTCTATACTTTATTGGACATTGGATCGGATCCATTTTTTGAAAATCGAAAATATCGGTTCGGTTGTTGATTTGGCACAAAACCGACAAAAACCGAACTGAAATCACCCTTATTTCTACCCATAGTACCAACGCGTTATCATAAAAACTTCCTAAGCAAGCATACTTAGACTTAAAGAATCTTATGATAAGAACTTTTCAATAAAGTCTAAGTGAGGGCAAAGTATGCTAAAAAAACTTTTATTGATATGTGAGGTTAGTCTTCATTTTTGAAAGTCGTTCACAAAAAAGTGGTAGCAGTTGCAAAGGATGCAATGGAATGCTAGGATCGTGAAATGTTGTTCAAGATTTCTAATCTCTATTTGAATCTTGGGTTTGGGGTGTTATAATGAATTCAAAACCAATTTACGCACTTCGATTAATCTCACGAGATAAAAATATAAAATTAAAAAATAATAATTTTTAAGTATGTGGTTACGATGGATTGCCCTATTCACTTTTAGTTTTCAAATCTCTTTTAACTACCAAGTCAATTCTTAATTTATGATTTAGAGTTCTAAATTATTTCAATTTTCATGGTCAAAAAAGGAATAAGAGCACATCACTCTCTCAAACTATGTGACCTTCCTCCTTATGTAGAGGAATAAAATTATTCATGCCTTCAAACAAGTAAAAAAAGAATCGAAGATGATGGCTCAATTACATGTTTGATCTTGAGCATTTGGTGAATGTTATATTTTGTTGAATTTTTTAACTCAATAATAATTGAGGGTTTTTATTTTATTTTTTTTTTTATTTTTATAAATTCAACTACAAGATGAGAAATCGGATTCATAATCTCTTGGTTTATAAGTGTATATTAATGTTATTGGTCATGTTAGCCATGACCTTTTGGTCATGAGCACACACTTGTTTATTAATTTTTTTGGTTGGATAAAAAATAATTTCATTAAAATATGAAATTAGGAGCCATGAAGGCAATTACAAAGACCTCTCCAATTAAAAAAGAGGGTAAAATAATCATAATAAATAAACCAGAGGAACATTTTAACCAAAAGACCACCATATTAATAATTCTATCCAAAGCCATCCAAAATAAGCTTCCTTGTCCTTAAAAGGATGACCTCAAGAATGACAATTAATTGTGATTTTAAAATAGCTTGTGTTGTTAAGTTTTCATGTTGCTAGTGAGTACTTTATTTTAGTATGCAATATTTAAAGTGTTAGGAAGTATTTCATGGGTGGGAATTTATCTAAAAGTAAGTACTTTAATTTTTTTTTTTTTTTTTAATCAAAATCTAATGAATTTATTTTTAGTATAAAAAATAACTTATAGATAAAAATATATTGTTGAGAAGAAAGAAAATAATATTTTTATAGTCATGAGTAAAAGTTATTACAAAAGTGGTGTAGCAAAAAAGAATGCTATCAAAAGGTTATTGCAATAATGTTAGCAATTAAAATAACACAAGATAGCTTCAAGAAAGTGTTGTTATTAAGTTTAAAATAACACCTTGTTTTGGTTGTGTTTTAGAAAGGCTGCAAAATCTACTCCTCCTTAGGTACTGTTATTTTGGTCTCTTCAATTATTCAATCTTTCTGTTAAGAAATCATTTTTGCTATCACAAACTGGGCCTCAATTATATATGTATGCATTAATGAGAAAATACATTTTTTAAAAGAAATTAATAGAAACAAATATAATCAATTATAAGTTTGGTCCCTATAGTCCGAAGAAAGTTCAAGTTCAATTTTTATGGTTCCAAAAACTAGAATTTAGTGCTTATGATTTGAAAAAAAGTTAAAATTTAATCCCTTTGATTCAATAAAATTTTTAAAATAATTTTTATCGTTTCTAATTGTTAGCGAATTGAATACGTGAAAATTAGTTATTCACGTGTCAATGATGTGAGTTGAGTGACTGTTTAGACCAAAAAAAAATCACATCATTTACGCATAAATAACTAATTTTTTCATATATAATTCTCAATTATTACGAACGACAAAAACTAATCTTTAAGTTTTATCAAATCATATGAACTAAATTCTAGTTTTTAAAATCATATGGACTAAATTTAAACTTTTCTCAAATCATAAGGATTAAATTAGTTTTTAAAACTATAGGCCCTAAAATTTATAATTTGCACAGTCCATACAAATATTAATTTCTGTAGAAGCATAATTTTCACAGAGCAATCAACTTCAAATGTGCCACTTCTACGGTACTTGTAATTCTACTGCTACAAAGATTGGTTTCAATTTGCAAATTCAGGTGATGAAGAGTTTTAGTTTCAACCATCTCTCTTTGCACCCAATGATACATCAACCAAAATCAATAATTCCTAAGCAGATAAGTGTCTGAATTTTATCATAAGAATACTAAGGAGGGTACTTAGTTTCTAACTTCTTTAGAATGGTTCTAGTGACACCCCAATCGAACCCCCGATATTGAAGCCACCTAACTATTCTTGATTTTCTAGTCTCTTTCGACGCATCCTGACCACGAAGCCATTGTTTCGAGGCTTGAATAAACAAATGATCCATTGAAACCTTTGACAACTCCACACTTGACAATCCATCACCAGATTCTTCAACATCTTCAAAAACCAGTTTAATTGCTTTCTGAGCAACTTCCCCTCCTATCCCCTTATATACTAGTGCCTGATTCAGAAAATAGCCTCTCATTATCTTAACTCTGCCATTAAATGTTTCCATTTAGAAAACAAGTTTCTCTAGTCCTACCACTTATGTTTCTCGACGATGAAAAGCGAATACAATCGACTTGTTAGATGGGTAGCTAAAGAAAATAGTACTAACCTGCTTGATCTTCCTTGGTCCCCAACTGGAGGAGGCCCATCTTGAATGAGAAAACGCTTCGGCATACAGGCTATCATTGATCAACCCCCTAAAATATAATTAAGAAGCTTATGATTAATCTCATATCAAATGCAGATTATTTCTTTTCCAACTGAGGTTGAATCAGACTTTAAAATTGAAAACTATTGTGCCAAATGTAAGAAGCTTTAGTTTAACCCAAAATATTATTGTCATAGAAATGCTGAGAGTATACATTTTATAAGTTGCAAAATATTATTCAGGACCTGCACTTGAAATCATTGATTACTGCTTCTGTTATGTCAGGAGAGACCTTCTTGCCAAGCAATTTCTTGCTCAGTTCAACTGCAGTGAAGGCTCTGCATAATGCAACCGGTTGCTTAATATTCTTGCAAAAGCAAATTCATGTGGGGTACATAATTACAGAAATAGGTCAAGCACAAGCCCTTCAAGAGTTATCATATTTTTTTTCTTTTTATGCTTTAAATAGTATATGATAAATTCTCCTTGCATATTAAGAAAAGTATTACCTGTTCACATATAATTCAACATCATAGCAAAAAATTCTTGCTCAAAACTGTTCACCTTAGTTAATATAATTAAATTTACCCCGACCCACTAGCTTAAACTTTTGGGTTGATTAGTGATTTAACATAATTCAACATACTATTAGAGCAGGAGGTCTTGAAGTTGAGTCCCTGCCAAATCGTTTCCTCCTTGTCCTCAATTAAAATTGAATTCTATTTGTAGGGCATTTCTCAATTTTCTAAACTCACAAATAAAGGGGAGTGTTGATTGATATAATTAAATTTACTCCAATCCACTAGCTTAAATTTTTTGGTTGATTGGTGATTTAACATAATTCAATAGTTCAAAACTCATTTTTGTGATACTTTGATAGATGCCCTCAGTTCAACTAGAGCACAGATTCAAAGATAACAGACAAGATAACGTAACCTCAACGCAAGCAATTCAATTGCTAATTTCTCAGCATCTTGCTTATTTCCCGGTGAATCATTGTTTCCATGATAACATTTCTTGTCGTTAATATTTGACTCCTCATCTATTGCATCAGGCTCTTGCAACAGATCATCAACAAAGATCAAACTGCCGTCGCATTCATTTTCAAGCCCTAAAGATGAAAGCTTTCTTGAGGTAACAGAAAATTTTCTATAAATTTTTTTTTTTGAAACAAGGGTAACCAAGCCCGTGCCTAGGCCAGGCAGCGGGAGACATGATGAGGACATGGGAGGTGTCAACAATTTAATGTCACAAGTGAGTCTCAAACCTAGGATTTTGAAGGGAGCACACCTTCAAAGCCCAAGTCTTTAACCAACTGCGCATTGGGGACAGAAAATTTTCTATAAATGAAAAGTAGTTAGGGTGCAAAAGATAGAAGACAGAAAAGACTCCGAAGCCAACGCCAAAGAAATAAAAGAATATGATAGGGTTGGGTCTTAGTAGAAATAGGAATAATATAAGGATATGTTAGCAATTGATATGATCCAGGGTCTAGATTATATAAAAAGATAAAAGAATATAAGATAAATCAAGATTTGATAGGTCTTGGAACCTCCCATTCTCAAGAGAATACTCTCTATGAGCCCTACAATAATTCCTTCAATAATCACTCAATAATTGAATGTCTAAACCCTACCCTAACACTCTCTATTTATAATAAAATACCTTAACTTACTCTTCAAGTAATTGAAACTTACTCCCCAAGTAATTGCTAAGATACCTTATATATTCCTATTTTTACTAAGATCCAACCCTATCACTACCGGCCCCTAAAAAAATACACCTTGTCCTCAAGGTGTTGATAAGCAAATAACTAAGATAAAGGAGAAAACCCCCTTCTAGAATCGACCACAATCAGTAAAGGGTATAACATTAGCTCTTAGCGGGAGGAAAATGCCAACAAAAAATCAAAATCCAAAAAAGTTGTCAAAAAGTAATGGAAAATCTATTCTAAACATATATGTCATGGTTCCTTACTTCAACCGCGACAAGGTAGAAATATCTAAATAAGATCAGCTAAGCTTATTTGGCCACTTCAAAAGAAACTGTTCATCACCATTATTGAGGAATCATTTACGAAGGAGATACCTTAGTAATATAACGTAGAGTCATATAAGTTTTTAGAGCCAGGCTCAAATTTCATCCTCTCCAAACCAAATCTTCAAAAGAAAAGCATGCTACTCATCTCAGCTTTTCCTTAAAAAAAATAACCCCAAAATTTAGAGAGGGGTGCTTCAAGCCCTGTTGCAAATATTGACTCCTTCAATGTAAAGGACCCTTGTATGAATTTGGCTTTCTTGGTGGTTTTGTGGTTCAAACTTCAGTAAATCCTTGTTGAGCCGCAAGTTTCACCAGTAGTATGGTAAAATAATGATACAATCCCGAGACCTTTGATTGTGTATTCGAGGCGGAGTCGGAAGTGAGAGAAGACTTTAATTAGTATTTTA
>JBBMKA010000001.1:6384572-6413847 GCA_037833695.1 Sechiopsis laciniata
TATATATATATATAAGTAATTGATATAATAAATGTTTTTTTAGAAGCTTTTGAGTTTTGACTATTGATAATTGATATAATAAATTTTATATATATATGTATGTATACGTATGTATAAAATTTGTAGTAGATAACAAATTCTAATATCTATATTTTAGTTATAGAAACATTAAAAAAATATTTTATACATGATAAAATACTTTAACTTTCATAATTTTTTTTTTTTTTTTTTTAAATTTAACTTATTTGAAGTCATCAATTTCATTTGAATTTCATTGTATTGATACCATGAGTTTGATTGAATGCATCAATTTAATTTGATTGACTCTTTTTTGCTATATCTGAAATTTGTCTAAAATTTTAACATTCATATAATTGTTTTTTTTTTTTGTTATTCGTGAAAAATCCCTATATGTAATTCTATAGTTTACTTTTGTGTGATACATTTAATGATTTCTATTTTAATTTTGATAGACTTGATATTTAAAGGATGTATGAAAGATTCAAATTCTTTCTTGGATATAGCTAAACAAAGGTAGATGGAGATTCAAATTTATAATTTAGGAGTAATTTACAAACGAGAGTAGTAGTCAAACCAACAAAAATGTGTGTTTATGGTTAAGAAATTATAAATTTAATCACTCGATCCTTCTTAAGCTAAAAATAATAACTTTAGAGACAATTTGACTTTTATTAATTATTTCATATTTAAATCACCCACCAACTTAACTAATTAAAATATCAACCTTCATTTTTGTTAACACATTTAATTATTATAGGGTTGTGAGTATAATTTTTTGAGAATGTGTATTTATGAATTAATTTTTTAAATAACTAAATATGGTAAGGTTGAGTGAATTGGGAAAATAATATATTCAAATAAATTTCATGTTCATGATATTGGGAAGAAAATCAGAAATGAGTATCTTTTTAATTTTTATTAAAAATTTATCAAATGCAATATGTCGACAACAGGTTCAGATTCATTTTCTTTTAAATCCAAATAAAAACAACTTACAATATTTTTTTTATCACAAGAGTTGCCATTTAAATACTTTATTATTCGAACTAAAAAAAAAACTTCATTATTCAATATGTTATGAGGTACAAATTCCGATGTTATATATATAGATAATTCCAATATTTTTTTTTTACCCACGACAAATGAAAGAAATACATTAAATGAACCCCAAAAAATCAATATTCAAATTTAAAATTTGAAAATTGAAGAATATTCTGGGACGACGGCCGTTGATTAACGGCAAAAAGAAGGTTGGAGCCAGACGTCAACGAACGAAGCACCGTCAGAAGCCCCATACCCAACGGCATCAACTATTAAATATTAAATAAGTACGTGATTTTTGTTCCTTTTTTTTCATGAATAATAAAAAGAAAATAATTTATATTGCATATCAAAATTTTAGAAAATAAATTTAATATCACAAAAATTGGGTGAGGACATTTCAATTCACAAACTAATGACTTTAATAATATTTAAAAAAAAAAAAACAAATAGTTTTAATCAAATGAAATTGATTAGAAAATAATATATTTTGTTATATAAAAAATATTTTTAAAAAGATAAATATTTTTTTATACATGAATGTGTAGTAGGAGGACTTGTTGAAATCTAAAAAAACAATGTGTAGGAGAATTCTATTTATGCACATATATAATATCATTTGGTAGCACAAAATTTTTTTATAAATAAAAATTAATAAAAATAGTATATATTTTTTTTATGCCACACCAAATGACATATATACATAAGTAGAATCATCTGCACATGAAAATATTTATCTTTTAAAAATTACGAAAAATAAAATAAGGTACGGTGGAATTTGCTACATATTAATAAATTCCAAAAAAAAAGCTTAGACGTAGAATTTTTTATTCCACGTATCATAAAATGAAACAAATTCAATAATGACACGTGTCGTCGTCTTCCACGTCGGACATAGAGTTTTGATAGGGTACATTGCTCACACAATGGTACGAATGGTCCTTCCAAAATCAACGGAGGTATATCGATTCCAACTGCCAGTTGATTATTATTATTTCTCTTCAATAAAAAAAAACAAAAAAAAGAAAAGATTATTATTATTTCTCTTTTGATAAATTGACCGTGGCCATTTTCAGTGACCCCACAGCTCAGTCATTTATCATAAAACAAAATTCATACCGTTGTTTTGGGTTTTGTTTTAATGTTTAAAAAAAAAAAAATAAAAAAAAAAAAAAAAAAAATAAATATATATATATATATATATATATATTTATGAAAGTCAGTCTTAACTGATGAATATCTCTTTGTATCTAAAAAAAACTGATGAATATCTCAATTATTTAGACCTACAATTTAAATCTAAGATTTTTTTTTTTCTAACGCAAATTTAAGATCTTTATATGTTAAGAAAATAAAAAAGTTATTTATCAAATATGTAACCCTCTTAAAATTTTAAAATCTTATTTGACAGCTATACCAACTTATAAAGATAAATGTTGTTTTTTTATCCTAATAAGTGGGAAAATATGAATTCTAACTCTAAATTATATATAATATTCTTAAAATTTGGAGTAACTTGAAGTTATTAAAAAAGTTTTAGGGAGTTTTCCAATAAAGGATACACTATGATTAATTATTTGGAAATGTGTACAAGATATAATATTATCATTTACAACTCTATTGGAATAAGATTAAAGTGATGTTATTATTTATTCATCTCAGAAGATATTGGTAGAAAATATTTGACCACATTTTAAAAGATATCATTGATGTCATTTTTAATGTTATTTTCATAACCAATTTTTACTCTTGGGTTAGTGTTAATCCATTTGAATTCCTCGTCATGAGTTCGAGTCTAGAAATCAATATTTGTCCTCTTGATCTTACAACATTTGAATGTCAAGAAAATTCATAAGAAATTAATTCTTAGGTAGGTGATCATCATAAATTGAACACATCTCCTTAAATACTTCAAGACCCTTATTGACCAATTAAATCACTCCATGTTTTAATGATATCTTTTTAAATATTTTTTTAAAAACAATTTTAAAGTTCAATTGTGAAAATTTTAAACTCTTCAAACATTTTTATACTATAAATCTTTTTGCCACATAAATAAAAGGCATGTCGAAATTACTTTTTATTTTAACTAGTTTATGAACTGGTCACCATGAAAACCAAATGATATAGTTTATATGCAAACTTTAGGGCCACAACAAAATAATTAAAGTTTAAGGATAAAATAAATAAGGACAAGGGTTACGAATTAATAATATTCAACTATTTTTTTATTTCCCATTTTTAAAATAATACTCTTGTTAGTTGTATTTGATTAATATATGGATCATTAATTACCCTATTGAATATTCTATGATGGTAATCCAACATCAAACAAATGCAATACAAATTATTACAAGCGTAGTTTAATTAGTCAAGTACTAAATAACCTAGTATATACTATATAACCCACATTTCAATTTGGTCATTTTTTTCCTTATAATTTTAACATCATCATATTTTTTAAATAGCATATATGTACTAACTACTTCAATTACTAGCTAATTAAATAGTTGCTCAATAACATTAATGTATATTCAATGACTAACAAGTCTTAAGTTCGAATCTCTTTCCCATAATTATTGTAATCTCAAAAAAAAAAAAAAAAAAAAAAAAAAAAAAAAAAAAAAAAAAAAACTACTTCAATTATGTATTAAATGCTTTTGAACTATAAAAAGACAAAAAAAAAAAATTATTAGTAAAAAAGACCTACAACAAATACAAACATTATCCTGATTTGTCACATATTAAGATATGAAACTAAATTCGCATCTTCAATACAATCTATTGTTCCTTAAATTTTATGATTTAATCATATCATTATAGTATTGGGACAAATAAAAAAAAAGAAAAAGAAAATGCTAAGTAACTTAGTATACGTTGGTGATCCTTTTGAATTGAAGAAGATAATAAAAGAAGTGAAAAGTGTAAAGTAAAGAACCAATTATTAACGTTGGATCCTCCAAACTTAAATGATTATGGAGGCAAACTTTTGGCCATGCGCCCTTTTTTTACATTATGTGTTTCATTTATTAGACCACATTCTATCTACCAAATTATTATCATTTATTTCCTTTTTCCCCTTTTTCCTTTTTTAAAAAAATAGTCAAAGGTGTATTCCTAAATTCTCCTTGTTCTCAAATCTTAAACCCTTTTATTAGATTGTGTATTGTTTGCATTTGCTTGATTATTTAGTTGCTTGTGAAGTTACACTTTAGAATTTATGTCATATATTTTTTTAATATCTGTGGTTGTTTGGGTAACTTGAGTGCACCTCGACTAATGTCACGGGATATACGGTCTGACCCTATAACATTTGGATGTCAAAAAAACTCGTTGGAAATGAATTTTTAGGTATGTAGTCACCATGAATGTAACTCATCATCTTAAGCACGTCAATACTCTATTTGACCACTTGAGCCACTCTATGATGGTTATGTCATGTTGTTATTTTTATTTAGTATAAAAATGGAAGACCACAAACATTACATAAAAAATATTGGATCGAACCTGTGATCGTGATGTTGAGCTAGATTATTATCAACTTTCGGCATGTTATGTTGTTGTTAATATTGTATTAAAATGTCTTTTAGTTGAATCAATAAAAACATAACTCTTAGTAATCGGGTTATATATTCGAATCTACAACTTTAAATGTGGTAGAATAAAAAAAAGTTACGTGGCTAATCCTTTTTTATTCAGTTGCATTTTAAACCTTCAAAATATATACGAAATACATAAAATAATATTATTTTAGCATATCCATCCTTTTATATATTTTGTAGTGCAATAAATGTAGTTGTGAATTTTACTTAAGAAAAAAAAAATGAAGGATCAAATCTTAGATTAACAGGTTTAATTTCCACAAACATTAAAATGACTTTTCATTTCAATATTTCAAGTTTCATTTATATATATATATATATATATATAGTTTAGCATAAAGTAAACTCGAGGGACCATTTAGTCCATGTTGTTTGATTATATGTAGGGATATCATGATTAATTTTTGTAGGTATATCATTTATGTTATTTCTTAATTAATTATATGTATACATAAAGAGTCTGTTGGTATTTTTTTTGTTTCATAGTATAATAGTAATTTCGACCAAAATATACCATTTAATTGATTAAAAATATGCAATTTAAAAATAAAAAAAAAAACATTAAAGAAACATAGTTTTAACTGTCATTAATTTATTAATGATCAAAACATCAGTAGTTCCAATCCTTCACCCTTTTATTGCTCCATAATAAAGTAATTAAAATGTTGAAAATTGTAATAGATGACTTATTCTAACTAAATAATTATGTAGTCAAATTTAAAAATATTTACATCCATAATCATAAATATTGTTTAAATTGATTGACTTGATTGAAGTTTATAATTTTGTAGTTATTAATTTAAGGTAATTGATTTCCTTTTTGCTAACTTTGATTCTTTTTAAAAAAATAAAAATTAACATCCGTAGATTTTTTTTTTCTTTTTTGCTACCAAAATCTGCATATATTTAATATATATATACACACACATATAATATATATATATATATATATATATATTAAAAATTATAGTATGATGTAGAAATCAGACACGTAAGAATAAAATAAAATGACTATAGATAAAAAGGAAAAAAATGAATAACATGAAAAGATGAAGAGTTGGTGAAGTAATTTTTTAATTTTTTAATTTTTTTGAAAAACATGCGTGAAGTTGGAGCAATAAAGTTTATTTATTTTTGTTTAAAAAACAGTTTCCTTTTCAGGTCATTTATTTTTAAATTTTATAAATTATGCCAGGTTTAGTATTTGGATTAAATTAAGTTTTGGTCTCAGTTAGCTTTCTTTTTAAGAAAGAGGAGAAATATAGAATTTAGCTCTCATAAATTTAGAATTCTGAAATTTGTTTCAGTAGTTGGATAAAAATCTCCTTATACTGTTTGTTTGTTTTTTGTTTTTTTATTTTTTTTCATTAGTTGTATAAAATTTTCTTGGGCTGGATCTGAACCCGAATCAGATACTTGTTTTGGGCCAAATCAGCCCAGTAATAACAGCGAACGTACCTTGAATGTCAACTGCAAAACAAGGGAAAACTCTAATAAAGTTTTTTTTTTTTATTTATTTATTTTAATTACAACAGTGGGATTGGGGATGTATTAGTGCAATAATCATAAACCTAATATATTTCAGGCTAAATATATTCTTAGTTTTTTTTTTTTTTTATCACGTCACTAATATTTTATTTACATTTAATATTTTTCTTTTTTCCTTATACAATTTTTTTCATTTACTCTTTATATACCTTTTTTTTTTTTTTCATTTAATGTTTTCTTTGATTACTTATATGTTTTTCATTTAATATTTTGTTTTTCAATTTTTTTTAGTTGAGTTTTATATTTATATAATGGTAATTTTCAATTAATTTGTGTTTTAAAATATTTTAGTTTTCAATGAAATATTTTATTCCTTTTTAACTTTTTTAAATTGTTTGGTTAATTACAATTATTGTTATTTTATTTCCTCAAAAGTAAATTATCAAAATTAAGGGTATGTTTAGGGTGTTGAGTAGGGAAAGGAAGTTAGGCTATTAATTTATGTTTGGGCAATTGGGAAAAAATAAATTTATTTATTTATATAATTTATATTGATCATTTTTTTATTATTTTAAATATTAAATATAATTGTTTGAATTATTTCATTTTTATCCAATAAATTCAATGATCAAAATTTATTAAATTTAAAATTTCATTTAAACAATAAATTGAACTAAATAAAATTTTTAAATAATGTTTGATTAATAAAAAAAAAAATGAATATTATATTAAATATTATTAAATATCTAAATTTTTTATTTAAAAAATTACATCCCTTTCCTTTCTACCAAATACAAATTTATTATCATTTATTTTTCCTTACCTTCTCACCAAACACTAATTTACTCCCACTTCACTTCTCTTTCTTTCCTATCCCTTCCTTTCCCATCCTTTCCTACCCTAGCCAAACATGCCCTAATATTTTAAAAGTTTTGATTTCAATTTTTTAATTTAATATTATTTGAAGGGGTAATTCAAACTTATGATTTTTTAACTAAAAGTATGAACTTTATGTTTATGCAACTTGTTAAGCAATCTCATAATTTTTTTTAACCTAATCTTTATTGTTACAAAATACCGTTGACACTAATTAATAAAAGTACTAGTTAGAGAGTCGTGCTAATAACGCGAATGTTGCAGGTTATAGAGATCTGTATAGGTCAAGATTTTAAAAATGAATTACTCATAATCATTCATGATTCATTTGTTCCAACTAACTCTTAGATTGAAGTTTATTTACTCAATCAATAGATGTGACCTCAATCAATATTATTGATTGGCTTCAATCAATAAACTTTAATTAGTAACACTAATTGAAGTCAATTTTAATGGATTTCAAAAAAAAAAAAAAAAATCCATGTAAAAGAACAATCTACATTATAAAATGATTTCCTAATAATGTAGTAAAAAATTACTAATAAGAATTTGGCTTTGAATTTAGATGTCAAGTGGACATCTCGGTCATCTATAGTGCCTGTCATATTAAATCACCGACATATAGATAGTGGACATCATTTAATAATGGGCAATGCCCAATGCATGTCATCTAAAGTGATCAACATTTTAACAGTCATTATTGTAATAATCATTTAACAAAAAAATCAAATAGTTAAGACACCATTTGATAATTGTATGATTTTTTATTTTTGATTTTTAAAATTTAAGTTCATTCTTACTCAAATTTTCTATAATGTATCCATCTTTCATTAAGTATGTGAATACTAACCAACTTCAAAAAATAAAAACAAACTTTAGAAAGATACTTTTTTTTTCTAAATTTTAGTATGATTTCTATAAATATAGGTAAAATGTAAATATCAAAGTAAAAAAAAACACATGGTAGCATAGATAAGGTAATTGTTGTAGGCTTAAATTTAAAAAATCTAAAATCAAAAATAAAAAATGAAATGGTTATCAAACGAGATTAATTATTCAATTTGATTTTGGGATAAAACTTGTAACATCAACCTGACCGGATGAACATCTTTCCAAGCTTAAAAGGTTATTCATAAGCTAGAAGTGTAGTGTAGTGAACTTGTGATTTAGGTGTTGTACAGAAGCAGCTTTATTGAAAACAGAGAATAAAATTTTTCCTATAAATTGGAAGAAAAAGCATAGAAGAAAGTGTAAAATGAAATCTGAAATTTATCCTACCTGCCCCTATGGAAGTTTATATACCTGTGGAAGATGTGTAGAAAACAACACTGAAAATTCTAAAAGTGTATGAGCTACTCTACTTAGTTAAGATCAACCATGAAATGATAACTTTCTTACCTGTAAATATCAGTATGTTAATGTTGAATTACGTTAAATTATCAATCGACCCAAAAGCTTCATCCGACGAGTTGGGGTAAATTTTAATTATATCAACCAACAGTTAACTTTCTTCTTCTGCAATTGATTTCCATGAAACAATGATATCTTTCCAGTGTAAACATCTCAAAAAGTGACTTCATTTGAGCCCTATAAATTTTTGGAGAGGAAATTGTTACATTGTAGCTACAAAAATGGCCACTTTTGCACATCATGAAATTTCCAACTGCCTGCATTATGACATGAACATAAAGTTTGAAAATTCTACATAAAAATTTAGTAAAAGTGATGAAACATGTCAAGAACCAGGTTAGAAAAATCAACGATAATTCACATTCTGTTATAATGCTACTCCTCGTCCCTACGCGTCTCAACGGTGCTGCTATAAAGTGAGTTTTAAACGTATATTTTATTCTGTGGTTATAGAGGTTGCCGAGACCATGTTTTAAACACATTCTGTTAAAGTATATGAAGGGGGGAAACTAAGCTCTGATTTTATTCTTTGGTTATATATAGAGGTTGTCGAGACCATGTTTTGGTGTATGTTCGGGGCCGCAAGAGGGATCGAAATTTGTTAGAGGTCGGTTGCAAGAAGGTGAGTCGTGGATGGTGAATTTTTGGGAATTAGGGGTATCAAATGGGGGCTTGTTGACCAATCCTGCTATGCCGGTCTAACCAGTTAGCTAATTCATACAAGTTTGCTATTGGGTTCATCCCATTTCTATGACTTGTTTAAGTGTGGATGTTAATGTTTATTTTAGTGTGAAGTAAACATATGGTTTACTCGTGCGCAGGAAGGACGGAAATGGTCGAGTTCGGGCAACACACTGTGAATAGGCTTTGCAACAATAGGTGAGGAGGTTTGGTGGGTGATACTTTGTGCCAAACTGAATAATTAATGTGTGAGGTAATAATTGCTACCTAATGGGGGGTGTTGTGCCTATGTTGAATCTCAAATGCTAGCTTTATAGAAGTATTAAGTTGTTAGACAGAATGTTATGTTATTGTATGGAACCCTCCCTGTGCAAATTCTAATGATGCAGGTGAGAGATGGGAGAATGGATTAAATTGAAGTGCAACTCTAGGCTGCTAACTTGTTTAATATTTACTGATAAATGTTTGTATAATGATAAATAAAGTGAGTTTTAAACATATATTTTATTTGTGAATAGAAGTTGAACTTCATTCCACTGTTTGAGCGAAAGTCTAGTAATGACTTTTCGTTATTCTTGTATATAAACTCATTTCCAAATGAAAAACCGGTTTTCAGATTGTTTTGAAAAAAAATTAATTTTTGGTAGTGAAAAGTGGAGTTTTCGTCATGTATTGTACACCACGTTTGTGAGTTGGTTGCGATCCGTCGAGATTCAACTTTATATATATATATATATATAGTTTGTGAATAGAAGTTGAAGCATGGCTAGAGATGTGAAATGTTGCAATGAAGCAGGTTTAAAATCCAAGTCAGACTAGCATTTAGGTTAAAGAGTAAAATTGTGTGTTGGCTAGGTGATGTGATTGCCAGGTTGAATAGATGTTCAAATATATTGTTTGATTGGGTAAAGAGTACGGGAAAGGCAGGGTATGCTATTGGAATGGTATAGTGTGGTAATTATGAAACATATGGATAGGTGGCATACTGCTAGGAAATTGTTTGGGCCATATGAGACATCCTAAGGGTTGTGATACCTTGTGAGTGTGGAGTGGGATAGATGTGTGTGGAAAAAGTCATGGGTTGCTCTGTGAAAGAAGCGACCGAGATAATGATGAGCCAAAATGAGGTTATAGAGAGTGAGTGGCGATTAAGCTATGACTTTAGTGTGGATGGGTATTGTAAATGTATTTTGCTTAGTTTGATATGATCTAACGTAGTTGGTACTTGAATTTTTCTTTTTTTGTGATCTCACATGCACTTTTCGATGAGCAATGACGAGGTGTTTAGGTACTCGGGCAAGCTATACAAACTTAGGAAAAGTTAAATAGGCACTTCTTGATGGGCAACAATAAAGCACTTGGGAGGTTAGGTTCACAGACAGGTTGTTCTGCTGTTATGGGACCATGCTCACATGAATGTTTGATACACATTGAAAATTTAAGTAGAAGTGTATTTGAGTTCTGAAGAGACTATTATGCTTAGGGGATTTTTGTTGTAAGTTTACTCTTACTTAGATAGGCCAAGGTGTTTGATCTGGTCTGGTGTTTATTTCTGCACAGGGTGTTACATCATTATTATATTATTGTAGGTTATTCAACAAAGCACCAAAAAGGAGCTAAACATAGCAAGAATGAAGAATAAAGGCAAAATGGTCACTTTTCCCATGTCAAGAACAACGCGGTGTCTTAGGGTGCTCACCACGATGCTCAAGTTAGTAGCTCCAATCCACAAGAACGACAATCCTCAGCGTGTTGTGACGCTCAAGGCGTGAGCACACGTTTCTGCCTCTGTGCATCATGGCGCTTCCCTATCGCGCCGCGCCGCGACCCTGATAGTATAAATAGTTTAATTAGGATTTTTGTAAGGAGAAGACGAAAACCTCACACTTTTGGGCAATTTTGTCCTCCCTTTTTTTTTTTCTCTTTTTTCAGCTTAGGATAAAAGGTACGAAAGGTGACTATTCGACTTCTGGGTGGTGCCAACCTAGGCGTTACTCGATTTTTGTGATTTATAAATGCAATTTTTAGGGTTTGTTTATATTTTTATGAGTTGAAATCTTGTTTATTGCTTTTGAATGCATGCTTTTAATTTCTTCCTTTAATCTTTACTATTAGATGTAGTGTAATACGCGAAATACCATACCTTTAATGGTAGAATTTCAGCGTAATTTTTACCCAAATAGCGAGTGGTGAAAATATGCACCTACGTAAAGAAGTGCTCTCCTCATATGGATATAGCCACATGACACTTTAGAAATGAAAACTTGGCCTCAGAATCGAATCTCACTTAAGGCATTCTCGAGAATCAGAACTTGGCGGGAGAATCAGATCTCACCCTTGGCCCAACCTTTAGAAAGTAAGATAACTATGTTGATACTTAAAGAGATTGGAGTTAAACATTAACAAAAGAGTAGGCATTCACGAGGATAAGATCTCGGCCAGAGAATCAGATCAGATCTAAGTTAAAACATTTATGTGAATCAAATCTCGACGTTAGAATCACTTCTCGACCTTTGCCTTGATCTCTTTAAAAGTCAGGTGACGCTGCTGAAGACTTATGTGATCGACCCAACACTTCAAAAGTTACACAATGCAGCCAACTTTTGAAGTTGTTGGGTCTAGACTCCTTCAAGAGCCAAGCAACGTCGATGATCCATTATCAGATCGACCACAACCTTTTCAAAATTAGGTAACATCACTGATCTATATTAGAGATTGGCCTAGACCCTTACAAAAAAGATAGCATTCTTAAGAATCGGATCTTAACCCCTGAATCGTTTCTCTACCAAGGCATTCCCGAGAATCAAAACTCGGCGGGAGAATCAGATGTCAACCTTGACCCCAACCCTTTCAAAAGTAAGATAACTATGTTGATACTTAAAGAGATTGGAGTCGAACTTTTACAAAAGAGAAGGCATTTATGAAAATCTGATCTTAGCCTAGAATCAAATTGGAACTAAGACATTTATAAGAATCAAATCTTAACGAGAGAATCAAATCTCGACCTTGGCCTTGACCTTTTCGAAAGTAAGGTGACACTACTGAAGCCAAGATAGACCAAACACTTCAAAAGTTAGGCAATGCTGCCAACTTTTTTAATGGTTGGGTTCCGACTCCTTCAAGAGTCAGGCAACCCTGCTGATCCCTTATGAGATCGAACCCTTTCGAAAATTAGGCATCATCTCTAATCTATATAAGAGATTGGCCCCGACCTTGCAAAAATGATAGCATTCTTGATAATCAAATCTCAACCAAGGCATTCTCGAGAATCAAAACTCGACGGGAGAATTGAATCTTAGCCCTAGAATCAGATTAGATATAAACTAAGACATTCCCGAGAATCAAATCTCAACGTGAGAATAAAATCATGACCTTGATCTCTAAGTTAGGTGACATTGCTGAAGTCTTATGTGATCGACCCAACCAATTCAAAAGTTAGGCAATGCAACCAACTTTTGAAGTGATTGAGTCTCGACTCCTTCAAGAGCCGAGAAACGCTGCTGATCCCTTATGAGATCGACCCCTACCCTTTCGAAAATTAGGCAACATCGCTGATCTATATAAGAGATTGGCTTGACCCTTGCAAAAATCATAGCATTCTTGAAAATCAGATCTTGACCTAAGAATCAGATCTCAACCAAGGCATTCCATTGAATTAGAACTTCGCAGGAGAATAAATTTGAATAAAAAGGGAGAAATAAACCTACATGACACACGTCGAAATTTGTCATCATTAGTATATTAGAGCTGTATGTGTACTTGTATGTACGTGTTTTTAACGTGGGTGTTGTGTCGTACATGAGTCTTTTATTATCCATGTATTATCTACGGGCTGAGTTTGTCAGTTAACAATAGATCTGTGTCTTGATATTTACTTGGTTCAAATTATGTGTGCTTTGAGTATCATTGTGGATATATTTGTATGTATTGTGAGTATCGAGTGCTATCACAGTCAGTATGCAAAAATCATTGTACAACCCATTTAAACTCATTTTATATATTTGTCTTTCTTGGCCCCATATTTGTATATGGATATACTCATAATTTCATAACTTTGGTCAAGCTCGAGGTCAGTTGAAATTGACACGATCAGTTGAGATATTATGGTCCCACAATGGATATCTATACAGTGGTTTGTAATTTGTATAAACGTCTTTCTCATCCCAAAACAAGTACCACTATTACTACATGCATACGACGTTGAACATATAAGACACTCCTGATTGTATTTTTTTATTCCAAAAATGCTATTATGCAGTTGTCCGCGGAGGGTGAAATGCTCCTTTAATTGTGTTTTGCTTAAAAATAGACAAAATTGAAAAACCTAATAAAATATTGTGACTTTTTTATATGAATATGCTCAATATTTGAATTCAAAATAAATTGGAGTTTGACAATAAATATATTATTTAATAAAAATAATGTATTAATTAATAAAAAAAACGCAATTCATATTTTTTTGAAAGAATAATATTTATCTCCTTTATTTTTGTTAATCAATTCTCCGAAGAGAAATATGTATTGATGTTCATCTTTATGTTTAATATGAATCTAATTCTATATATCTTTATTTTATTTATTTTTTAAAGTAAAAATAAAGTAAAATATATCACCCAACATAAATAGGTAGGTCATGCCTTGAGAGGACCAAAATATTTATCTTCTTCTAAGGGGGTGTTTGGCTGCAGGTGAGATGAGATAAGAGGAGATGTTGAGAGCAGAAAAACCTTGTTTGGGGTGGAGTGAGATGAAATGAAATGATAGAAAAACCTTGTTTGGGGTGGAAGGAGATAAGATGAGATGACAGAAAAACCTTTTTTGGGTGGAGGGAGAGGAGATGAGATGTTAAAATATCTGATTTTTTTTTTTTATGTTTTTTTTAATAATGAACGTACTTTCAAATCTTTAACTATCAACACAAGTATGAAAATATAACCACTATTATAAATAAATTGTAAGTAATATAAAATTATTATTATACCACCCTTGATCATATTAATGTTCATATTAAAAATAACGGAGTTTCAATTATATTATGTACGACCTAATAACCATGAGGTCAAAACTTTGAATCTAACACACCTAAATATTCTTGAATTAAAAAATAATAATGAGCAAAAACTTCACATAACAAAAGTGAAGTTTGACTAATCTAAAATATTTGTAAACTTTTATTTACTTCAAGATTTGTTAGACTTAAATAATAAAAAATAAAAATAAAAATACCAAGATTCTATTTATTGAAAAATAATGAATTAAAAAATAAAAATAAAATCATTTAGTTAAACTAGTTCTTATAAAATTTTGATAGTAATTCTTTTTTATTTTATTAGAAAAGAAACTATTTTTTTTTTTAGTAGAGGAAGACTAACTTTATTTGATTGAACTCAATGACATTTTGGTAATAATTATTTAATGGAAGTAAAAAAAAATAAAAATAGTGCCCCTCAAATTTTCGAATTTATTGTTGTTGTTTTTTTTAATGTAAAATAAATCTCAATCCCTATGTTGACTCATACAAGTGTTAGAACTTATATTTGTTTTTGGTATATACAAACCAAACTCTCAAAATTATTTAAATTAATTTGCCACCTTCCTAAAAAGAAAAAATTATAGATCGACTCCTACTATTATTTTAAAGTATAGCTTAGTACAAGAGTAAAAAAAAATTGAATCTCAATTTTATAACAAACAAAATAAATTCAACAATTTTAAATTGTTCATATTTTTAAACTTATTGTAAATTATGAATAAAAATTCAACGTGTATAAATTATTTAAATTTAATTATTGTTTAATAATAAATTGATGTACATATTGTTAATATAAAAAAACATTATTTTATAACAATAGTTTTTAATTATAAATTTATAAACACGATTATTTCTAAATAATTGAAGTTTTATAAACTTTTTTGCTATTAAAAATGATTAAATAAACGAATAAAAAGTATTTAATTTTTTATAAATAAAAAATATTAAAATTTATTGTCATATATCAGGAGATAATATATATCTATTTATTTTAATTTTCAAAATTCAAATTTATTTAAATAAATATTTGATATAATAATAGTATAATTATTATAATTATATACCGGTATATTAATATATTTAAATAGTAATAATATTATAACCACAAATATATCAAATATAAAGATAAAAAAATAACAAGTAAAAAAAATACAAATAAAAAGAAGAAAAAATGTTAAGAAAAAGAGAAGATGAGACGAGAGGAGATGATAAACATCTTAGGGTAAACAAGGTGTTGGAGGCCAACGCCTCCTCTCATCCCAAAACAAACACACCCTCATAGCCTCGCAATTCGTAAAAAGGTGGGCCCATATCCGATTCATTGCCACGGTGGAATCGTAATTCTTGCTTAGTTTTTCTACAGCACGGTCCCCCGACCATGTTGTCATTGATTCTTCCATTTATTTCTTGTTGTTTAGTACTTATTTATTCTTCCATTTATTTATCTTCATATTTTCGTTTTTAAATAATTGCTACTCAAAGTAACAATAATAAAAAATTGCTAGATTAAGTACACTTTGTTCAATTTTAATATTTTAAAAATTCAATTTTAATCCATTATTTTAAAAGAAAAAGTAAATATTTGGTTATTTTATTACAAAATTATAAATTAAAAAAATATGTTTATATTTTATCATTAATTGTATTAAAATGATAAACACTATTAAATTAATGAAAATTTGGTAAGATTAGTTAAATGTATACAATAATTACAAATATGACCACTTTAAAAAAATAGCAAATTTTCTATAAAAAAAGAGTAATTATAGTTATTATTATTAATAATACTTTCTTATAATAATGTATTAATAATACATAACATAAATTCTCAAAAAAATAATAATACATAATACATAATATAATATTGTGGGAAGTATGCATCCGTATAAACTTTCTAAATTAATTTGGATTGATATTAATTTTAAATTATGATAAAATTAATTAATTCAAAGTTTTTTTTCTAAGGATATTAACTAAAATTTATTAATTAAAAATTTAGAAACAAAAACAGAACCTGATATCGATATTTAAACCATAATTGTCGCCTTTTTATTCTTGTTGTGATATCCCATAATTGTTCCGAAACTTCATACTGTTCTTAGATGTTGAAAAAATATAAATATAAATATAAATATAAATAAATAAATAAATATATATATATATATATATATATATGGACAACCATTAACCATGCTATCATTATCTAAGATTGGCGTGGAGGCTAATAGCACCAAATACTTATTTGAGAAATAAAATTAATAGTTGTAAATGGGTGGATTAGGGAGTAAATCAACATCACACATTTTTCAATTTTTTCCCTACTACAAAATTTCATCAATTTATTGATTTTTTTCACGCAAAGTATTTTTCTTAATTCATATTTTTTTTGTTGTTGTTTGAATAAAATCATGTTTATAAATATGAACTTTTAATGTTTTGATTATCAAGTGGAATTCTGCAGGCTTCATTTATCTTTTCGAGTAACTAAAACCATTGTAATATGATTAATAATATATAAAAGTAGTTAAAATAACATTTTTTTTCCTTTTTTTGTATTTTGATTTTTGTTTAATTTTGATCATTATATTTTAAAATATTTAATTTTAATTTATGTACTTTCAATAAGTTTTAAATTGATCTTTATGATAATTTTAAATTAACTTAAATTCAAACTTAAGTGAAGTTAGTTTTTTAATGACATTTTGACAATAATAATAACTCAAAACAAAAATTATAGTATTTAATGTTAGCATATTTCCATGACCAAAAGTTCATGATTGAAATTTCTTCTCACAAATTATAGTTAAATAAAAAAAAAAAAATGTAATACAAAATTAACGCGAACACAATTTTAAATAAAATTTAGAGAAATAAAATTATAAATAATATATTTTTTTAAATGGGATTAGAATATTCGAAATCACAAATTTGATGATTATATATATATAAATAAATAATGATCTTGTTTTTTTTTTTTTTTTTCATATAACAATCTTGTTGAACTAATATTGGTTGAGTAATTTGTTAAGCTTTCTTCTGGTTGAGTATTTAAAAAAAAAAAAAAATTTTAAAATTTGAGAAAGATTTTTTAAGAAGGACATTTAATATATATTGAAAATATAAGGTCAAATTAGATAAATGAAAGTAAATGAAACAAGTACTAAAAAAAAAAAAAAAAAAGTAAATATTCTTAAAAAAAAAGAAAAAGAAAAAGAAAGTAAATGAAACAAAATCTAAGTATATTTTTATTTTTTATTTTTGAGTAAGGAAACTAAGTATCTTCATTAAAGTGTTATTTTAACCATAAACGTGGTAGAAATTTTCGTTTGGAGGGCAGAATATCCGGGCCCACGTAGCTAAAATGGAATCGGATACAGGGTGTTCCTCTCCGCCATCTCCGACTGCACTATATATATACACACACTGCCCACCTACAGGTCTGTATCAGAGAACAAAACCTTCATTTTCTTGCTCTCCCTCATTTTCTTCATCCTTTGATTCTCTCTCAAGATTTTATCGGCTCGATTTCTTCGCCAGGTGCGTTCTTAGACGACTGCATTTGATTCCTTTGCTTCATTTTCTTGATCAATTTGACTGAATCTTGGAATCTCTATCTTTGTAATGAATATTAGTTTTATTTTTATTTTTTATGAAAAAATTATTTGAATTCTCTCGTTCATCAATGCAGGATTTCGATTGGATCTGCTGCGTAATCGTACTGGTACGGAAAGACAACTTTGAAGCTTTTTTTTCTTTTTTTTTAGTTATGATCTCGATTTGTTCATTTTCTTTTGCGGATTGGTGGATTATCGTAGCTGTAGACGTACTCCAGTTTCTGATTGCTTAATTCTGTTGATTTCTGTTTCGACGAATCTGAATCTGCTTTTTGTGTGTGTTTGTTATAATGCTGGATTGCGGTTCTGTTGCTCTGAGTTGTTTAGTACTGTTGTTCTGCTGCTGTACGGATATGTTAATTATGTGGATGAGGTGCTGTTTCTAGTGTTGTGGTTGGTTGGAACTCATTCATGTATCATTTGGTACAGAGTTTATGCTGGCTGTTAAGTGTTGAGTTAGAAACAGTTTTCTGGGTTGCAGAACATTCTATATCTAGTTAAAGGGTTTAAATTAAGGCTTCTGTGATCAATTTTTAGGGTTCTTAATTGCCTTGTGGTATTAAGGAAAGCAATCGTACATAAGTTTTGTAGGAAATTGATAAGAGTAGAGAAATACCCGGTTATTGTGGTTGGTATGGATGGGAAATATAAGCACTTTAAGTACTATGACATAATGGGGATGATATAATTGTGGTGCTGTTTGGGTCTCTTGAGGCCATTTATGCTTAGATTGATTTTATGGTGTTTTTAGTCCTTAAGACTAGTAGATCTGTATTTCTTGCCGAGAGGAGAATTTTTTTGTTCTTTGTTCTTATTTTGTTGGGTGTAAAGAAAATGATAAATAATTGGCATCAGGCTGCTGAAAATATGCTAATTTCTCTCTATTGTAGTTAAGATCCTGGGCATGGGCTCTGCTCCAGTTGTTGATATAATAGAGGCCTCCTTAGGCGTGCATTTTTCAGGACTCCATATGGATAGTTTGAAGCAACAAAATGGACATACGAAGTGCTTGATGTCAGAAACTGAAAAATTTCAGAAACAACCTTTTGTCATTGGCAAGTATATTAAGCACTACATGCTTGATTTTATTTAATAAGAAAATGACGTTCATCCTAAATTTGTTTAGTAGGAAACAGTTATGATGCGTAACGTTGTAATGCATGGTTATCCATCTGCATCAAAATAGTTGACAAAAGTTACTTTAATCTAGGCATTTCTCGAAGCACCTTCAACCATTTCACACTAATATAGCTAAAATTGCATGTTTTGTGAACATATTTTATTTTTCTTCATTCTCTTTTTCCTTTTATCTTTTCCCTCTTGCTAACTGACTGCAAAAACTCAAAAAGACGTCTAAGGTTCAGTATATAAATCATGTCACTTTTTATCATTATTATTTTTTAAATTTCTTTTTTATGTTGTTGGTGGGTGTGCGTGGCAGTCGGTTCTTTTTTAAGAAGACTTTTTTTAATCTTTTAAGAAAATTTTCAGTCAGCTACTTTATAATAATCTAGTTTAGCATCATTTTTTGACATACTTTGTTACCCCTTAAGTTTGAGTTTTCCCAACATACTCAAATTAATGGGTCTCTTTGATCTTTTATGTGTACGGCTCACAAATCTTCTTTATCTTTGAAGGGGTTGCTGGTGGTGCGGCATCAGGAAAGACTACAGTTTGTGATATGATCATTCATCAACTTCACGACCAGCGAGTTGTTCTTGTAAATCAGGTAGCTTTTCTCTATGCAAATTTCATTTACTGTCGTTGATCATTAGAAGTATTATATTATATTAATTACCTTAAGTTTGAAAATCTAAGACGCGAAATAGGAAAATTCAAGAACAATCATATACATAAATTATATGCACCTTTATGCAACTCTAAATTCTCACCACCAACCTATACAAATGCCTGATTTATTTTTAAAACTTAATCTACCACCACTTTTTGCCACTTGGGTCTATGGAGCATGGAGGAGAATCACAATTGAAAATTTAAATCTGATGAGCTTCTGCTGACACTGACACTGATATTGATATTATATGTTGGTCTCATAGGATTCCTTCTATCATAATTTAACTACCGAGGAACTTACACAAGTACATGAATACAACTTTGACCATCCTGGTAAGTTTACTTTAATGTTTCAATTAATTATTTATATCTTAGAATAATCAAATAATTCCTTTATTTTTCTCAATTGGATAGTTCCATTCCAAAGATATCTTGATGCTAATATTTCCCTCGATGCCATATTTTTATTATAAATCACTATCTATTTGTTTTGAAATTTTGCATCTTTCTTTTCTTCCTATCATCTATTTTACTCGATTCATGTTACTGGCCCTCTCTCTATACTACTATGCTTTTTTTTTCTTCCCTAGTTTCCTGTTCTGCTGTGTTAGTGTCATGGCTTAATTTCTATAGTAAGAGAATAGTCTTATCTAATAGATTGAATTTATCATTTTGGTGTGTGATGACAGCTAAGGTTGTGGTAACCCATTATTCCTGTTATCATTTTGGGGTTATATAAAAGCTGCAATTTAGGATTAAAAATACATTTTAAAAATCAATCAAATTTTGAACATCCTGGTTGCATTAGTATGACAGTTGGGAATCATATAATTTTTGCAGTATTTAGGGACGCATTTAAGTTTTACCCTTTGAAAAGCTTGGACATTGATGATTTCCAAGTTGTACTCTTACTTTGCAGTTGTGATGGAATGCTCCTTTCTGAAGTATTTTTTCTTTGTATCAGATGCATTTAATACAGAAGAACTTTTAAGTTCGATGGACAAATTGAGGCATGGGGATCCTGTAAATATTCCAAAATATGACTTTAAGAGTTACAAAAATAACGTGCTGCTACCAAGAAGGGTATGGAAATTTGACATAACTGCCATTCTTTTGCTGCCATTAGAATGTTTCTATGCTTGCGTTTTTTTGACTTCTAGAGTTATTCATTCTATGTCAAGTATAGAAGTTGGTCATACTGAAAATCTTTTTTAATTTCTTATGTGACATTTCTTTCATGCAAATAGATTCTCAAGGTGCCGTCATGTATCTTTAGGACACTAGGACATGCTTGTACACAGAATTTGATTCTGTTGTTCTACCCTGTCTGGGTTTTTTGATAACTTGAATTTGATTTGGGAGGTAAAGTACATAAACTTTTGTAGTAAAGAAACCTATTCAATCGGTATAAGTTATAAATTGATAAATGCTTGATAGGCTCATTTATACCTTGAAAGCATAGATCATTTTTGTATAAGCCATATTTAATTTTTTTTAAAACAAAAGCAAAGGTGCGTTATTTGATTATGGGGAGGTGTTTTATTTTATGGAAGATTTTTCTATTGTGCCTTCGTTACACTGTCTAGACATCATCTTATCACGATACTCACAAATAAATCCAGCATCTTGGCTTCACTTTTTAGTATTTTGTTCTACAGACACAATACTGTTTTAGTTCTCATTTGCAGGTTAACCCTGCTGATGTTATCATTTTGGAAGGAATTCTTGTTTTCCACGATCCTCGGGTTCGAGAACTGATGAATATGAAGATATTTGTTGATACAGGTCTTTATGCTTTGTCCTTACTTTGGAATGTGCTGTTTCTATTTTTCTATAAAAAAATTATTATCTATTGGGACTTTTTGGATTTAGAAATGTCGTAGAGGTCCTTTGCCTTTGTCTTTGTCTCTACTTGTGAACAGTGGTGTTAGCTATTATTCTATGTAATAAAATTATTAGCTCTAGCCTCTAGAGACTATCAGATTTGAAATGAAGCCTTTTCTTCTCTCTATGACTGTTCTTTTTCTTTCTGGTCTGTGTTTAGGTGGAGGTGGTGGGTGAGATAAAATATGTCCATTCATTAACTTTGAGATGATAAGGCTTTATTCTAGTTTGTGATTTGTGAAAGGTTTTCTATTTTTTTAAGAGGCTTCAAATACAAACATTTCAACGAATATGCATTTTGTCCTTTGCTTTCAAATTTATTTTCTTTCTATAAATAATTGTGTTTCTATTTCCTTAATTAAATTAATTGGATAAAATAAAATAACCTAGAATAATAGATAAATTAGGCGTGGCTATAACTTAAAATTTTGAAATATACAAATAGTTCCAACTAAATGAATAGCAGAAATTGAGTTAATTCAACTTTAAACTTTCCTAATTTAAATATATAATTTTTTTTCTTTTGAGAACTATTTATATTTTTCAAACAATTAAAATAATTTTGAAACCAAACATATTTCAGAATTTTTAAATGTTTTCAAATACTTTAGTTTCCTTTCAATTATTTTTTGTATCTCTTTTCTGTATCATAAACCAGACTTTTTTCTATGGGCATCCAAAATTTGGGGAAATGTTGAACCTACTAAGTTGAATAATTGCTTCACATTTTATACGTTTCAGTGCAGATGCTGATGTTCGTTTGGTGAGAAGGATAAGACGTGATACTCTAGACAAGGCTAGAGGCATATCTTCAGTACTTGATCAGGTTAGCAGTTTGTACAATGCTATGTTATTTTTTATTTGTAATTGGAGTGCTTCTTTCAGGGATAATCGTCTTTTTTCCTCGCATTGGACTTTTCAGTGTAATATGACTTTATTAATGGATATTTTTTAAACTTTCATTTGTTACTAAACCATGTATATTTATCAATATATATGATAATGTTTATGCGGTCCTGTTGATGCAGTATTCAAAATTTGTAAAGCCTGCTTTTGATGATTTCATACTTCCAACAAAGAAGTATGCTGATATCATCATTCCTAGAGGGGGAGATAATCATGTTGCAGTTGACTTGATTGTACAACATATTCGCACAAAGCTTGGTCAACATGATCTTTGCAAAATATATCCTAATTTGTATGTCATCCAGTCTACCTTTCAGGTGGTGTTGCTATTACTTAAAATCTGCTAAACGTAATTTAGATCTTTTTAGCATCTTTAATTAGTTTTGTTGGGGATTAATACTTTTGTCTGATTTTTTCTTCCAGATACGAGGCATGCATACATTAATACGAGATGCTAAAACTACAAAGCATGATTTTGTGTTTTATGCTGACAGATTGATTCGCTTGGTAAGTTCTGTGCTGGTAGAAACCTTAATTCTAGTTAACTTTGTTTATAGTATTTGTCCAAGAAGGTTCTGTTGTGTTTTTTATTTCTTGTCATGACTTCGTGACATTTGATTTAGGTTGTTGAACATGGTCTGGGACATTTACCATTTACAGAAAAGCAGGTGACGACTCCAACTGGTAAGCCAGTTAACATGTTCTACCCATTTATTTGTCAAGGCTTCTGCTATTCAATGTTCATTTTTCAATCAGTTGAAGGATGCGTATCCATGCATTTAGTTACTGTCCTTTTTTTGCACATTTTTAAAAATATTTTTCCGTCAAATTTAAATGCCTTTTGATTTTATTTACTTAAAAAAAAATCAAATCTGAATGTGGTTTTGCTCTCTGACATCTATGCTGATGTTGCTTCGACATTTTTTTCAATGAAAAGAAAAGTTATTTCTAAAGCTTCATTCTTAAGTTCTCTGAGTACTGTCAAGTTTTTTTTCTCTGCATGGACGTTGGCATTTGGCTAGGAACAACAAATATAGTTTGTTTAAAGACTTTGCTAACCCATCCGTCCATATAAATAACCAAGTCCTTGCTTTCCTTGGTTTACCCAAAAATCATAATGGATTACCTGCATTAATATCCCTTAGATGAAGCTCTCATTAAGACATGTATTGAGCACAATGACATTGCAGCATGCTTAATAGTATCTCAACTGTCTTCATTTGGGCCTGTTCTCTTTTTGAGATGTATTGTTATCCATTTTATTTATACGTTGTGGAAAAAAATCATTGCCGCTAATACTTGAAAGTTTTTTGTGCGAGCACAGGATCTGTATATAGCGGTGTTGATTTCTGCAAGAGGTTATGTGGTGTATCTGTCATCAGGAGGTTAGACGTACATCTGATTTTGTAGCTTAGACATTTTTCTACGATTATTTCGTTGAAAAAAATGTTAGTTTCATTCCACCAATGGGGTGTCTCTAATTTGTATAAATATTGTGTTTGTATCTTGATCCTTACAACTTACATTGTTGAGTTCTTTAAACTGATTTTAGTGGCGAGAGTATGGAAAATGCTCTGCGGGCATGTTGTAAAGGCATCAAAATTGGAAAGATTCTCATTCATAGGGAAGGTGACAATGGCCAACAGGTATGGGCTTGTTTGGCATCTTCTTCGGTTTTGAATATAAACACGCAATTTAATTTGCACACATAAGTTGACATGGTTCTGATGTTGTATGCTTTGTGCAGTTAATTTATGAAAAACTACCCTCCGACATCTCCAATAGGCATGTATTACTATTGGATCCCATCCTAGGCACAGGTTGGTTGTTATGTGATTCATACTCTAAATTTTACAGTTTATTCTTCCTGCTTGCTCAATCAAATTTATGATTTTAAAAGCTTTGTCGTTTGATTACTCTCACGTGATCAGTGACATGAATTGAGCTGGTTGTAAGCAATGTTTTAAAAGACTCGCTCAGGCACCCCTTGCCCCTTGAATGCCTTGCTTTGAATAGGTGAGGCTGAGGTAAAAAGGTGTACGCCTTTGGGGGATTAATTATAAAAAATAAATTTTACCAACTCTAAACCCAAAAAAATCCATCATGCAGGCTTTTTTTGTTCTTTATTAATGAAAAATAACACTGTTTCAATTTTTTTTTTTTTTTTAAATAACTCTTAGCTCCTCAAAAAAAAAATCGCGCTTTTTTTGCGCCTAGCACCTAAGCTCCATAAGAAAAATTGTGCCTTAGTGCGTAGCTTTTTGGTTGTGAGGGCTAGGAACCAAAATTTGAAATCTTTCCTTTGTAATCAATCAAAGTTAATTAAGCTTATTTTTTAGGGCGTGAGCAAGTCTGAATTCTGATAGTCTTTGAAATTTCTTCAGGAAACTCAGCGGTGCAAGCAATTTCTTTGCTCATAAGCAAGGGTGTTCCAGAGCCTAACATTATATTTCTCAATCTCATATCAGTAAGTTCACGAAATGTTAGTGAAACTCATATCTCTCTCTTTTTTTTGTCCTTATTGAAATGTCACTTTCTTCCTCACCCTAGGCACCTCAAGGCGTACATGTGGTGTGTAAACGTTTTCCAAGAATAAAGATCGTGACATCTGAGATTGAGATTGGTCTGAATGAAGATTTTCGTGTGGTCCCGGGAATGGGTGAGTTTGGGGACCGATATTTTGGAACCGACGACGAAGAACTAACAAGGCCTCTCCACAATAGTTCTTTAAAGTAATAACACTCCCACAGCACAAAAATCATAACCAGTCGTTGATCGTGGAGAGATGATCGTACCTCAAAATAGTGTGGTTATTATATGAATGCACTTCACGAGGTGTTAGGTTTTTTTTTTTTTTTTTGACTCATAAGTTTGCCTTACATGGAAACAAATGCTCATTATTATTATATTGATTATTATTACTATTCTTATTCTTTGGCTGTGTGGTTGGGTTTTGATATGTTATGCATGCCTGGATATGGATATGGCATATATTACTAAGGCATTCGCTCTGAGAGATTGTATAAAGCTTAACTCTATTAGACATGACCTTGATATGGCTCATTTATGTTTAGCTCTACTAATGTTATACTTTTAATCTTCATACTGTTATTATAAAATCTATTTTGAATGATTATTATTATTATTATTATTATTATAATAATAATAATCATTGAAAATAGCTCATTCCCTAGATTTTATTATATATATATATATATAAATATGCATCCATTGGTGGATATTATGAGTAGATATATATTATTGTGGCTGCTGCTTCAATTATTTCCCTTCTTTAAGTGCACAAAAGAGACAAAAAGATGAGGATGAAGAAAACAAAAAAGGAAAAGAAGGGCTACAGAGATAGAGGTAAAATCCAAAAAACAACTTTGTTTATAACTTATAAGTGCTCCTGAAGGAAGAATTATAAGAGGACCATTAGCATTTTTATCCTGTGTTTGGAACGATACAAATAGCAGAATTTTGAGTTGTGTTTTAAGTATTGGGGGATGGATAATTTAGGGAATGAGCTTGTCAGTTGCCATTGCCACCACTCATTCTTCTATCCAACCTCAATAACCCCCGTTAGGCTAACTTTGTGACCGTGTCCATGCATTTGCATGGGCTCTGATTCTGCCAGTATATTCCATGACCTAACTTATCTATATAGATTGAAGCTTTCTGCTTTTGCTCTTTTGTCCCTCACCTGTCCATCTTTCTCAGAATCAGAACCTTCCCCTCCTCTATCTCTAACCATGTCTGCTTTTGTTGGAAAGCATGCAGGTACATTTCTCTCTCTTTCTCTATGATGTAAACACTCACTTGTTTCCGAGGGACGATTTTATCGATAGAGGCTTGAGATCTTCAAAGTATGTTTTTTTGGAGCTCCCAGGTTCAATATATACGATTGAACTTAATTGCAAAATTTTCTCTTATCTCTTGGGTTCGAGCCTCAGACTGATATATGTGTGTCCTTAAGGGAGTAGTCTTGTTGGTAGAGGTTTGGGGTCTCTAAGGTATACTCTTTTAGAGGTTTCAGGTTCGAAACCTACATGTGAGCTTAATAGTAAAATCTCTTCTTGTCTCCTAGGTCTAAGCCTTAGGATGGACACGGATGCTTTGAGTAGGTAGTGGACGAAACTCGAGTTATCAAAAAAAAAAAGAAAGAAAAAAAGTCGCACATGCACGTGTATAATGTTTTGTTATGTGTTGTAAAAAAGTTCAGATTTTTTTGTGTGCAGAGGAGCTGATTAAGAACGGCAAGTACATTGCAACGCCAGGGAAGGGCATATTAGCAGCCGATGAGAGCACAGATACAATCGGGAAGCAGTTGGCAAGCATAAGCATTGAGAACGTGGAGTCGAACTGCCAAGCCCTCGTGAGAGTCTCCTTACCTCTCCCAATGCTCTCTCTTATCTCTCAGGTGTAATCCTTTTCGAAGAGACCCTTTACCAAAAGGCATCAGATGGGAAGCCGTTCGTGGAAGTGCTTCAAGACAACAATGTAATTCCAGGCATCAAAGTTGATACAGGCACTGTGGAGCTAGCCGGCACCAACGGCGAGACCAACACCCAAGGCTTTGACTCCCTTGGGGTTCGGTGCCAACAGTTCTACAAGGCCGGTGATCGCTTTGCCAAGTGGCGTGCCATCCTCAAGATTGGCGCTTTCGAACCCTCTGAGCTGTCTATCCAACAGAACGCTCAGGGCTTGGCTCGGTATGCTATTATCTGTCAGGAGAATGGGTTGGTTCCTATTGATGAGCCTGAAATCCTCACTGATGGACCTCATGATATCAACAAGTGTGCTGCAGCTACTGAGGTCGTGCTGGCTGCGGTTTACAAGGCGTTGAGTGACCACCATGTGCTTCTTGAAGGGACCCTCCTCAGCCCAACATGGTTACTCTTGGCTCCGGTGGCCCAAAGGTGTGATAATTTTCTACCTTTTTCATTTCCTTTGTTAAATTTCGCACGAGTCTGTTAACTTCTAGTTTTTTTTTTTTTTTTTTGAATTTTTAGTTGAATTTGCTACTTACCTAGAATTTCTTATGAATTTTCTCGACAACTAAATAAGATAACCAAATGAGATAGAATCAAACAATTTATCCCTTTTAATAGTTAATGTGGTAGTAAGTCAAAACATTGACACTATCTTAAATGTTGTATATATGTGTGTTCAAAATCACTTTTAACTATTTAACCAAACATTATTTTTCTAAAAAAACAAAGTTATTAATTATTATTATTATTATGACTTGCGTTATTAAAATTTTGAAAAGTGCTTGTAGAAGACTAAAAACACCATCGAATTTATTTCAGAAAAAAAAAAAACCATCGACTTTGAAAGCGCGTTTGCATTTTAATTTGCTTTTGATTTTTCTTAGAAATACATTTATATTATTTCCTAAACCTATAGTTTTGAAGAAGTGCTTTTGGCATAAGTTTTTTAAACCACGTTAAAAGTGCCAATCCGAGTAATAACTCGGAGTAATAATTCAATTGACCTACGTATCTATGATAGAAGTTATGGGTTTAAATCTTTTGCTCCACTAAAAAAAAGGAACCATGTTAAAGTCTTTTCAACTTCAGCTTAACTTAAATTACCTTCTCCAGAGATGGAAGGTTTCAGTTTCCGCTATCTTAAATTGAAGAGGATCCTTTGTAATAATAGGTAGCTCCAAAGGTAGTGGCAGAATACACGGTGGAAGCACTTCGCCGGACCGTCCCAGCCGCAGTGCCGGGGATCGTGTTCCTGTCTGGAGGACAAAGTGAAGAAGAAGCCACACTCAACCTGGATGCCATTAACAAACTGCAAGTGTTGAAGCCATGGGACCCTTTCCTTCTCATTTGGGCGAGCATTGCAGCAAAGCACCCTCAAAATATGGAGTGGGAAGAAGGAGAACGTTGAGAAGCCTTCTTGGCTAGGTGCAAGTCGTACGGCAGTGGCAGCGGCGGCGGGTTGGCCTCCGAAAGCCTCTACGAAGCTGGCTACAAATACTAACTTAACTTCAATCGTGCGGCTGGATGAACTGTATAACAATACTATACTCCATCATCTTGTTCTTCCTCTAATTTCCCTTGTATGTAACCAAAGCTCATTCATTTGAAAGAATATGTGTTACCTATTTTGGTGTGGTGTTTTTCATTCAAAGATATTAGCATTTTTTAAGTTAACTTGATCACAAATTTCAGAAACTTGATATTTTATGGATTTACAATTAGTAAGTATTTAGATATGGTGGAGGGTACATGTAATCCTAATCTTGTGGTTGATGTTTTTCAAAAATAAAAATTTCGGTCACCTCATCCTAAGGAGATTTCAAGTGAAAAATGTACAAAACTTGCCATTTATGTAACTAAAATTTACCTAGAGAAGTGGGAGATTAAAAACAAACAGTTTTCAGTTTATTTTTAGGGGAATTTTCTTGAGTATCAAAAAAAAAAAAAAAAAAAAAATCAAATATGGCGAAAATTAATTTAATTACATTAAATTGATAGATTTCAATCAAGTAAATCTTAAAATATTTTTAAAAAGTTGGTATAATTAAAATGAGATATTAAAACTCTTTAGCAATGACAAATTTTCTTATTATTTTTTTTATTGAAAATACAAAATTGAAAACAACAATTAAATACGATTATGGTTTTTAAAATTAAAATCGAGTTATCACTTATGTTTTTTGTTTAGTTTTTTTTTGTAAATAGAAAAAAAAAAGACTATTTCTTAAGAACATGAAATCAAAAATAAAAAGTTGAATGAGAGCTTTAGCTAGTTGAGTTATTATTCTTGTTGGCAATATATCTAGTTTAATACACTTTTTTTTTTGTAAAATATATATTTTTCATACGCCAATCTTATTTGTTAGTGAAATTTGCATGTTTTTTAGTTCAAACTCTTACAAACGAGAGACCATAAATCCTACTTACATGATA
>JBBMKA010000001.1:6413947-6428058 GCA_037833695.1 Sechiopsis laciniata
TACAAAATATATTGAAGTAAACCGATGAACCCAACCCAACCCAACCCGAAAATATAGGGTTGGGTTGGGTTGGGTTGTCTCCTTAATTGGGTTGGGTTGGGTTGGAAAAGTGACCAACCCGAAAATTTGGGTTGGGTTGAAAATCTCCCTCAACCCAACCCAACCCAACCCATGTACACTCCTATAAGCGCCTATGGCCGCTGAGTTTGGGGGGCAAAAATCTATTATGATATTATAAAAAATATTCGTAAATTGCGTACAATATAATATTTATGTATATTATAAAAAGATTCGAACTATATTAGGATATTAAAAAATTTAAAGGAGGGGAGGGGCATTTTATTAATGTACCCAACAAATTTATTACCTATAAGCATTGAATGATTATCTAGGTCCTTATGCCACCAATAGATCAACCTATAATTATTAGATACAAACTATATATTAAACACCAAATACAAAATGTAACAAATTAAGCATATTTTAAAGTTGAAGGACAGCTTATTAATTTAAAAAAATTTGAAGGACTTATTAACCAAAAGAAATTAAACCCAATAAGAACAATATTTCCAATAACAATCCGAGTGAATTTGTGTGCATAATAACTATTGTCGTGAGACATAATATTTGATCCTACAAATATTTAATACTATATGAGTAAAAAAAATTTATACTTTTCAATAAAAAAACATTACTACTGCGTTATTATTAGGCTTCATTTTATCATAATAAATATATTAATTTTCTCTTATCAAAATGAGCCTAACTCAACTATGGAATGTCATTTTAAATCTCTACACCCTACAATTATTTAAACCATATTGGTATTAAAAGCATTTGTCCATTTTTATCAACAAAACTTTCTACTGTTGAGTTTACACCAGTCTTTTTTAATGAAAAAGTAATAATGATAGATTAAATAATTTAAAAGAACAAGGGACCATTTATTGGGAAAAGCAAAAATCTATTTTTATAAGGAAATTACAGAACAGTTTGATTCAAAAATCAATAATAGTATTTCAAATAAAAAATAAAATAAAATCAATAATAGTATGAGAATTAAAAATGTGGGCCCGCATCCGATTCAGTGCCACGTGGAAACGTAATTTTTGCTGAGTTCTTCCACAGCACTGCCGTACGACTGTCACGGCCCGACCGCACTGTTTTGTCATAAATTATTTCCGCAATTACGGCTTCCATTTACTTTAATCATTTAATCATTTTTTGTAAAGAATCATTTAATCATTTAATCATATTCCTTTATAAATAATTAATTATTTATTTGAATATCATTTTATTACTTAAAGTTATTGAATGGGTCACGTGCGATTGATCTGATTTGATGTTAATCCATTAATATTTTAC
The DNA here is from genome assembly GCA_037833695.1 of Sechiopsis laciniata. Lineage (NCBI taxonomy): Eukaryota > Viridiplantae > Streptophyta > Magnoliopsida > Cucurbitales > Cucurbitaceae > Sechiopsis > Sechiopsis laciniata. The sequence continues at coordinate 6,415,313 of JBBMKA010000001.1, forward strand.
GGTCATGAGTTCGATCCTTGAATAGGTATTTGTAATTCCTCTTCTTCCAACTTATACTAAAAAAACTTAAAAGTTATTTTTATTTTAGTTTATGTATTTTCAAATATCATATTTTAATGATGTATTTAAAAATTATTATTTTGGTGTCAAATTAAACTCTATCAACTTGATTTCTATATATTTTAGAAATATGATTTTTGTGATTTATTTTTAATTTTTTAATTTTTAAATTTAGGGCAGGTAACACAAAAAAATTTAAGAAGAGATTAGAGATCATCTCCAATCTAACAAGTACTTTTGTTTTGTGGTGGAAAGAAATATTTTGAGAGTAAAAAAAGAATAAACACTGATTTTGAGAGGAATAAAAAGTGATTATGAAGAATAAAATATGAGTACGAAAAGAATAAATAATTATTATAGAAAATAGAGAATGAATAGTGATTATAAGAGAATAAAATTACTTCTCACCTCCAGTTTGATCCCCTACAAAAATAATTCATAAGCTAAGTCTCATGTTTTTTTTTTAGTACACATCATGTTGATTTTAACCATGCCTTTTGTTTTTTGATTTTTTAATTTTTTTTTTAAATGCTCTTGTTAGCCATCGATAATTTTTAATTTGTTACTATAACTTTATACTATAATTTTGAATATAAATTTATTTAACGATATTTGGAGGAGAAATTTTAAATCATTAAACCTCTTAATTCACAATGATATGATTATGTGACGTATGGTTTTAATATTGAGATTTGATTTGATAGATATTTGTTTCTTCGTCTTTTAAATTTAAGTTTATTTTCTATGCCAATCATAACTAAATTCCATAAATGAAAACAAATATTTAAAAGCTATTTTTATTATATTTTAAAATTTGGTTAAATTTAATTAAAATTATGTATTGGAGCAGTAGTAGGTTTAAATTTTAAAAACTAAAAATAAAAAAATTTATATGTGAAAATGGTATTATTTTATATGTGAAAATGGTATTGAACCGGATTATGGTCGGAACCAATAGCCACAAAATCTTCGTATATTAAATATTGTTGAATTAAAAAAAAAAAGAAAAATTTTGATTTGAGCACCGGGCATGAGGGCCCACCTCCATCTACGAGTCCCATTATATACACTGCAACGCATACGCCGTATCTGAGAGGAAAAAAAAAAAAGCCTTCAATTTCTTGTGTTCTTGATTCTTTGTTGTTCTTCGGCAGGTGCGTTCATGGACCCAACTGCATTTAATTTTCTCGCTTCACTTTCCTCATCAATTTGACCAAACCTCAGATTTTCAATTTTTTCATTACTTTAATCCACTCCACTAATAAACAATATTTCTTTTTTGAAAAAGAGAAATTTGGATTCCCGACCTGATCGCCGCACGATTTCGATCGGATCTGCTGTAAATTCTTACTGGTATGCGTAAGAAAACTTTGATGTTTTTTTATTTTTTATTTTTTATTTTTTATTTTTTAAATTTCTTGCTGTTTGTTTATGTATGATCTTGAATTCATTCATTTTCGTTTCCGGATTGTTGGATATAGTTGAGTCGATGCATACTACTTCAGTTGCAATTGCGAACTCCAGTTTTTGATTGGTTAATTCTGTTGATTTTTGTTTCCGCGGTGATTTCGATTGGATCTGCTGCGTAATTACTGGTATGCGTTAGAAAACTTTGATTTTTTTTTTTTTTTTTTTTAATTGCTTGATGTTTGTTTATGTATGATATTGAATTCATTCATTTTCGTTTCAGTATTGTTGGATATAGTTGAGTTGATGCATACTACTTCAGTTGCGAATAGCGATTGCGGTTGCGAACTCCAGTTTTTGATTGGTTATATCTGTTGATTTTAGTCTCCTAGAATCTGAATCTGCTTTTTGTTTGTGTTTGTTTATGAGATGCTGTTTGTGTAAGGTTTTGTGATTGGATGGAATTTATTTATGTATGATATGGTTCAGTGTTTGTGCTGGTTGTTTATTGTTTGAATAAAAGAAGTTTGCTGGGTTGCAGGTCATTTTAAATCGACTGAAATGGTTATCATTAAAGCTTCTGCCATCAAATTTAATGGTTCTTGTTTGCCTTGTGGTAATAAAGAAAACTATCGTACATGAGTTTTAAATGGAATTGATAAGAGTAGAAGGATACAGTTCATGCTGATGGTATTGAGGCTATTTATACTCAATATTTCTAAGATTATAGTTTTACTACTCTATTGTCTCATTGACAAAGTTTTTTGTAATTAAGATGGACTAATCTTTTGTAACTTTTCATTCATCAATGAAAGTTTATCCTTTTCTATAAAAAAAAGGTATCGAGGCTATTTATGCAAAGATCGATTTTATTGTGTTTTAGTCCTTAATACTAGTACATCTGATTGTTCTTATTTTATAGGGACTTGGGTGTAAAGGAATAGATTTATGAATGGCTTCATGCTGTTGAAAATATGCTAAATTTTTTTCGTCTATTAACGTGGAACACTAATTGCTAGTTGCTGTCTATTATAGTTAAGATCCTGGGCATGGGCTCTGCTTCAGTTGCTGATTTAATAGAGGCCTCAGACGTGCATTTTTCTGGACTTCATATGGATAGTTCAAAGCAACAAAATGGACATACGAAGAGCTTGGTGTCAGAAGCTCAAAATTTTCAAAAACAACCTTTTGTCATTGGCAAGTATTTCATCGCATTACATTTTTTATTTTTGTCTCCTTAGAATTCAAGGACACAGTTGTACAACCCATATATTAAAGATGGATGAAACGGACGTTTATTTTAAAAGACTGTGATGATGCTTAATATTGTAATGCATGGTTATCGATCTGCATCCAGCATACTCAGATTATTGTATCTCTTTGATCTTCTATGTCTACCGCTCACAAATCTTCTTTATCTTTGAAGGGGTTGCTGGTGGTGCGGCCTCTGGAAAGACTACAGTTTGTGATATGATCATTCATCAACTTCACGACCAACGAGTCGTTCTTGTAAACCAGGTAGCTTTTCTCGATGCAAATTTCATTAACTGGAAGTTAGATTAATTACCTTTAACTTGAAAATTTGAGCAACTAAACAGGAGAATTCAAGAACATCAACAGGTTGGAATGAATTCTCACTACAGTCTCCTTATTGATTTTTAAAACTTAATCTATCACCACCTTTTGCCACTTGGGTCTATGGAGCATGGAGGAGAATCATAAGTGAGGTTTTAAATCTGTTGAGCTTCTGTCACTGATATTTATATTATTTTTATTTGTTGGTCTCAGGATTCTTTCTATCATAATTTAACTTCTGAAGAACTTACACAAGTACATGAATACAACTTTGACCATCCTGGTAAGTTTAATTTAATTTTTCATGTCTTAGAATAATCGGATAATTCCTGTGATATTTCATCATTGAAAAGTTTGAAATATATCTTGACGTTAATATTTCCCTCAATGTCATATTCTTCATTGAAAATTACTTAATTGTGTTTAAAGTTTTTGCATCTTCCTTGTCTTCCTGTCATCTATTTTACTCAATTCATGTTACTGTCCTCTATATACTAATATTACTCTGTTTTTTCTGGTTTCCCTGCTCTGCTTTGCTAGCGTTATGGCTTAATGGTAACTGGTTATTCCCGTCAAAATTTTGGGGTGACATAAAGTCAGCAATTTAGGCTTAAAATAACATGTTTACAAGTCAATAAATATTTGAACATTCTGGTTGCATTAATATGACAATTGAGAATCATATAATTTCTGCAATACTTAGAGAGGCTTATAGGTTTTACCCTTTGAAAATCTTGAATGTTAGTACTTTCCAAGTTATACTTTTACTTGGCTGATCTAGTTATCAATGACCACTCATAGGTATGTCAACTTAATAATATTCTGAAGGACTATCTATTGGTGAGGTCATATATACTGCATGGGTCTGGTAAATATTATAGTTGTGTTCTGGGTTGGGGTGCAAAAAACTGATGGAATGCTTTTTTCTGATATAAATTTTCTTGAATCAGATGCATTTGACACGGAGGAGCTTTTAAGTTCGATGGATAAATTGAGGCATGGGGAGCCTGTAAATATTCCAAAATATGACTTCAAGAGTTATAAGAATAACGTGTTTCCACCAAGAAGGGTATGGGAATTAGATATAACTTCCATTCTCTTGCTGTGATTAAAATGTTATTTATATTTTTGCTTTTCTTACTTCTTAATTTTGTTATTCTATGTGGAGCATGGGAATTAGGACATGCCTGTACAAAGAATTTGATTCTGCTGTTATACTCTGTTCAGGTTTTGATAATTTGAGTTTGATCTGGGAGGTAAAGTACATGAACTTTTGAAGTAAAGAGACTTATTCAGTGGTTAGAAGTTAAAGTTGATGAATGCTTGATAGACTAATTTATACCTTCCTTTAAAACATTGACCATTTTTATACAACTTTTATTTGATTTATTGAAAAACTAAGGAAAATGTGTCATTATTTGATTTATAATGGGGGAGGTGTTTGATTTTGTGGAAGTTTTTTTTTATTCTGCCTTCATTACTCTGTCTAGTCAATATGTTATTGTGATTCTCACAAATAAATCCAACATATATGTCATGGCATTGTGTATTTCCTTTTTTATTTTTTTTGTTCTTCATATACAATTACTGTCTATTCTCATTTGTAGGTTAACCCTGCGGATGTTATCATTTTGGAAGGAATTCTGGTTTTCCATGACCCTCGCGTTCGAGAACTGATGAATATGAAGATATTTGTTGATACAGGTCTCTATACTTTATCCTTACTTTTGAATGTGGTGTTTGTATTTTTCTATGAAAATGAATTTTATTAGCTTTTGTGACTTTATGGATATGAAATTAAGTCATGGAGGTCCTTCGTCTTTGTCTCTACTAGTGATTGGTGTTGTTGCTATTATTCTGTGTAGTAAAATTATTAGCTCTATCAGATTTGAAATAAAAATATGACCATTTTCATTAACATTAAGATAATAAGGCTTCACTTTAGTTTGTAGTATGAGAATGGTTTTCTATTTTTTTTTTTTTTTTTTTCAGATTCTCTGAATACAATGATTACAAAGAATATGCATTCAAAATTGTGTATAATAAAGCAGACATTTTTTTAATGGCACATCCAAAATTTGTCCAGAGACCATCAGATTTGAAATGAAGTTTTTTCTTCTCTCTATGACTTTTTTTCCCATTGTGGTCTATGTGTTTGGGTGGAGATGGTGGATGAGATAAAAATATGGCCATTCTCATTAACATTGAGATGATAAGGCTTCACTTTAGTTTGTGGTATGAGAATGATTTTCTATGTTTTTTTTTCAGATTCTTTGAATGCAATGATTACAAAGAATATGCATTGAACCCCGACATTTTTCGATGGCACGTCCAAAATTTGGGGAAATGTTGAACCCACTAAGTCGAATAATTGCTTCATATTTTATACTTTTCAGTGCAGATGCTGATATTCGTTTGGCGAGAAGGATTAGGCGTGATACCGGGGAGAAGGCTAGAGACATAGCTGCAGTACTTGATCAGGTTTGTAGTTTGGACCATCAAATATTCACTAAAGTTTAGTTCTATGCTATTGGCTATCGCGATATTATACTTTTTTGTAACTGCCACTGGAGTGCTTCTTTCAGGGATTTTCTTACGTATGCAAATGAAAAATGCATGGAAATTAAATTACAATCTTGCGTTGGTCCCAATTATTTTTCTTTTTTTCCCGGACATTTGACTTTCAGTGGAATTTGACTTTATAAATGAACTTTTTAAACTTTCCGTTGTTTTCTAAATAATGTTTTACTAATTTATGTGTATATAAATCATAATGGAATTTGACTTTATAATGCAGTATTCAAAATTTGTAAAGCCTGCTTTTGATGACTTCATACTTCCAACTAAAAAGTATGCTGATATCATCATTCCCAGAGGGGGTGATAATCATGTTGCCATCGATTTGATTGTGCAACATATTCGCACGAAGCTTGGTCAGCATGATCTTTGTAAAATATACCCTAATTTATATGTCATCCAGTCTACCTTTCAGGTATTTAAACCCATCTACTGTGTGTTTTGTTATTTACTCTAATGCTAAGCATTATTTAAATCTTTTTTAGCATCTTTAGTTAGTCTTATTGGGGATTGATACTGCTTTCTTTTTTTCCCTTCCAGATTCGGGGCATGCATACATTAATACGAGACGCTAAGACTACAAAGCATGATTTTGTGTTTTATGCTGACCGATTGATTCGTCTGGTAAGTTTTGTGCCTATAGAAACCTTTATTCCATGACCAGTTAACTTTCCTTATAGCCATTGTCCAGGAAGTTTTTGTTTGGTTTTTATTTCTTGTCATGACTTCCTGACCCTATCTCTTCATCTCTTTTTTTTTTTTCTACCGTAGTTGTTTCAATAGGTTTTCATTCATTAATTAATGAAATGTTAGTTTCCTATAAAATAATGATTTCCTGACCCTTGGTTTAGGTTGTTGAACATGGTCTGGGACATTTACCATTTACAGAAAAGCAGGTCACGACTCCAACTGGTAAGCCAATTAACACGTTCTATCAATGTATTTATGCGATTTAGGCTTCTGGCATTAAATCTTAATTTACCAACCAGTTGAAGGATGGGTATCTATGCATTTAGTTACTTTCCTTTTGAATATATTTTTTGAGCCTTTACTGTCACATTTACTATTTACTGTTATGTTTTTTCGTTTTTCTTCGCTGCATGAATGTTGCCATTTAGGCAGGCACAACAAATTATATTTTGTTAAAAGAATTGGGCAACTCATCCATTCATATAAACAACCAAGTCCTTGCTTGCTTTATCATAAATCATAATCGATTTCCTGTATGTAGATATCCTCAAGTTGCGAGTTTCTCACTAAGATATGTATTGAGCACAATGATGATGCAGCATATGCTAAATTGATTTCATTTTGGTTCTCTTTTGAGATGTGATGTCATCCATTTTATTTATACGTTGTCGAATACTTTTATTGCCGCTAGAACTTGAAAGTTTTTGGTGTCAACACAGGATCTGTATATAGTGGTGTTGATTTCTGCAAGCGGTTATGTGGTGTTTCTGTCATCCGGAGGTTAGACATACATCCCAATTCTATTTGTAGCTAGACTCTTCTATCGTTTGGGTACCAAATTTTTTGTTTCAGTCCTCTATAGGTGTGCCGCTAAATTGTGTAGAATATTATGTTTTTATCTTGATCCTTATTAAGTTCATTGTTGAGACTTATTTCAGTGGTGAGAGTATGGAAAATGCTCTGCGAGCATGTTGTAAAGGCATCAAAATTGGAAAGATTCTCATTCATAGGGAAGGTGACAACGGCCAGCAGGTATGTTCTTGTTTTGATCTCTTCTTCGGTATCGTCTAAGCTCGCAATTTGCATACATAAATCGACATGGTTTTGATATTATATGTTTTGTGCAGTTGATTTATGAAAAACTACCCTCGGATATCTCCAATAGGCATGTATTACTATTGGATCCCATCCTAGGCACAGGTTAGCTATTCTGTTATGTTAGCTCATACTCCATAAATTTTACAATTTATTCTTCCTGCCTGCTCAACTCAAATTTTAAGCTTTTTTTGGCCATTGATCACTCTAATGTGATAATCAGGCTGGTTGTGAGGACTAGGAACCAAAAGTTGAAAAGTTTTTATAAAATCGTTCACAGTTGATTATCTTATTCTCTAACCATTATGGAGTGGCCTAGTGAATTAATTTTCTATAGATTTTTTTGATATCTAAATGTTGTAGGGTCAGGCCGAGGTGCACACAAGCTGGCCCGATAGTCACGGATATAAAAAAAGAAGTTAATTATCTTATTCTCTTGGGGGTTAGGTCTGATAGTCTTGACATTTTTTCAGGAAACTCAGCAGTGCAAGCTATTTCTTTGCTCATTAGCAAGGGTGTTCCAGAGCCTAATATTATATTTCTCAATCTCATATCAGTAAGTTTACTAAGTGTTAGTGAAATTCATTTCTACAGAAGTGCATGTTTTCTTTCTCTCTCTCTCTCTCTTTCTCTTTTTTTTTTCCCCCTCTTATTGAAATGTCACCATCCCTCACCCTAGGCACCTCAAGGCGTACATGTGGCGTGTAAACGTTTTCCAAGAATAAAGATTGTGACATCTGAAATTGAGATCGGTCTGAATGAAGATTTTCGTGTGGTACCTGGTATGGGTGAATTTGGGGACAGATATTTTGGAACCGACGATGATGATGAACTAGTGAGGCCTCTCCACAGTAGTTGTTCTTTCAAGTAATAACACTCCCACAAACACTAAAATCATAGCCAGTCGTTGATCGTGGAGAGAGATTATCCTACCTCAAAATAATGTGGTTATTATATGATGCGCTTCACGAGGTGTTTAGAAAGAATACAATTTTGACTCATAAGTGCCTTAATGGAAACAAACGCTCATTATTATTATTATTATTATTGATCATATTATTATTATTATTATTATTACTTTTCTTCTTACTCTTTGGCTGTGTAGTTGGCTTTTGATTATGTTATGCATGTCTTGCAATATATACTATGCAGAGAGATAGAGAGAAGCATTTACTGCCAAACTTTTGCAGCTAAACAACTCTATTAGACAGGAATTGAAACAGCTTTACTGATCTTCTAGTGTTGTACTCTATCACTTTGATTCTTTCATTTACCTTGGCTGGTTGTTTTATTTTATACACTTAGATGTATAAGAAAGAGATTATGAAATAATTTGAATGATTATAGGGATATGTAGATTTTGAACTTGCATCCAACAGATGAGGGGGAATTATGGAAAGAAAAAGAATGGCTATTAGAGAAAATCCAAAAAACAACTTTGTTTAGAAGTGCAGCTGAAGGGAAAGAGAGTGAGGACCATTAGCTTTCTTTTCATGTATTTGGAAGGATACAAATAACAGGATTTTGGTTTGTGTTCAAGTATGGGGGGTGGATAATTGAGGGGATGACTTGCCAGGTGCCACTTGGCTTGGAAAGCCATCACTCATTCCTCTATCCAACCTCGATAACCTTCGTTAGGCTAACTTCGCGACAAGTGTCCATGCATTTGCATGGGGCTCTGATTCTGCCAGTATATTCCATGATCAAGCTTATCTATATAAATTGAAGCCTTCTGCTTTTACTCTTTAGTCCCTCACCTTTCCTTCTCTTAGAATCAGAACCTTTTTTCCCTCCACCTTTAACCATGTCTGCCTTTGTTGGAAAGTATGCAGGTACCTTTGTCTCTCTCTCTCTCTCTCTATAATGTATATGTTTTTGTGATGTGTTCTAAAAAGTTCAAGTTTATCTTTGTGCAGAGGAGCTGATTAAGAATGCCAAGTACATTGCAACCCCAGGGAAGGGCATATTAGCAGCTGATGAGAGCACAGGCACAATTGGGAAGAGGTTGGCGAGCATAAGCGTTGAGAACGTGGAGTCCAACCGTCAAGCGCTTCGTGAGCTTCTCTTTACCTCTCCCAATGCTCTCTCTTATCTCTCGGGTGTAATCCTCTTTGAAGAGACCCTTTACCAAAGCACATCCGATGGGAAGCCGTTCGTGGAAGTGCTTCAAGAGAACAATGTAATTCCAGGCATCAAAGTTGACAAGGGCACTGTGGAGTTGGCTGGCACCAACGGCGAGACCACAACCCAAGGCTTTGACTCCCTTGGGGCTCGGTGCCAACAGTTCTACAAGGCCGGTGCTCGCTTTGCTAAGTGGCGTTCTGTTCTTAAGATTGGCACTACTGAGCCCTCTGAGTTGTCTATCCAACAGAACGCTCAGGGCTTGGCTCGCTATGCCATTATCTGTCAGGAGAATGGGTTGGTTCCTATTGTGGAACCTGAAATCCTCACTGATGGGCCTCATGATATCAAAAAGTGTGCTGCTGCTACTGAGATTGTGCTGGCTGCGGTTTACAAGGCGCTCAGTGACCACCATGTGCTTCTCGAAGGGACCCTCCTCAAGCCCAACATGGTCACCCCTGGCTCCGGCAGCCCGAAGGTTATAATTCTCGACCTTCGTTCCTCTCCCTAGTTTAAATTTGCACCAGGTCTTATAAGAGTGGCCAGAAAGTTTAAATTGTGATACATTGAACAAATGTAGAAGTAATTTGTTATTAAGCATTCTTTTCCCTAATGTCTTTTGAAAGAGAGAGCATGATAGTTTTGAGATGTGCAAATTCATAAGCACGCTCAAACATTAAGTCTTTTAAGTAGCATATGCAATCAAACACACTTATCTTAAAATAAAGATTATGTTATGAAATAATAGGTAGCTCCAGAAGTAGTGGCAGAATACACGGTGGCTGCACTTCGCCGAACGGTCCCAGCTGCTGTCCCCGGGATCGTCTTCTTGTCCGGAGGACAAAGCGAAGAAGAAGCCACACTGAACCTGAATGCCATTAACAAATTGGAAGTGTTGAAGCCATGGACTCTTTCCTTCTCATTTGGGCGAGCACTGCAGCAAAGTACGCTCAAGATATGGAGTGGGAAGAAGGAGAATGTTGAGAAAGCGCAAGAAGGCTTCTTAGCTAGGTGCAAGGCCAACTCCGAGGCCACGCTCGGGAAGTACGGTGGTGGCAGCGGCAACGCACTGGCCTCGGAGAGCCTCTACGAAGCTGGCTACAAATACTAAACTGACTTGAATTGTGTGGCTGAATGAACTGTATAATAATACCCCTTGATCTTCTTCTTCCCTCAAGCATGTGTATCTACATCTGTGCCCCTGCTCCCTAATTCATTTCAAAGGATATGTGTTACTATTTTGGTGTGATGGTGTTTCTTATTCCAAATTTTTTTCACAAATTTCATCATCATTGAGAAAGAAATTTGATATTTTATTGGGTTTGAATAGAACATATATCCAATATCTTCCACATAATTAGTGGCCATGAAGTTTAGATAAGGTGGAGGGTGCATGTGATGATCCTAATCTTGTGGATGAGAGTTTTCAAAATAAAAACTAATATATCCTCATCCTAAAGGAGATTACACAACAAAAATTTGTCAAGGGGGCAAAGCTAAGGATTAGTTTCTATTTGATTGTCTAGATGGGCTAATGACCATATCTAAACTCCATCCACAAGATTAGGATTACATGCACCATCCACCATACCTTTTTTTGGGAAAAATCCACCATATCTAAACTTCATGAATTGCATTTAGAGGATGACACATTTTGCCACACACAACGATAAGAACATAAGAAACTTTAAATGGTAAAACAATTACCCTTAATCAAAACATGGATGTCTATTAAGCTTTATACATTAGAGAATTATGAATTACATTAACACTCAAACTCTAATAAACAATTTCACTTGCTAATAAAATTAAGCTCAATTTTTGAACTCTCATTACCTTAGGAGCTGTTTGGATGTAAAATTGTGGAGTCTGTGGAGTGACTACATAGAGTGAATATATTAATAGCTCGTTTGGTTTCAACTTTTAAAAAATGAAATATTTGATAGAATATTTATAACAAATTATGATTTACCCCTCTTATTTGAGGCAATTTACTAAAAAAAAATGTCCCTGTAATCTTGGCACCGATTCAGATTCTTCACAAGTAGTGGAATTTGTTATCCGCATCGGCTTATTTAAAATCTGTTGCAAGAAGAATTGCAGAGTGTGGTGTGCACGCCTTATCCATCTCCCCAAACACACCTGATGAACACTCTATAGCCAATGGAGAAAGATCCATCATCTTAAACTCACTTGAATTTTCTTTACTGTATTCTATTTCTATCTAGTGGATGAGGAAGAGGAACTTCTCTAAATAGACAGACTTCTTTAAATAAAAGGAATTTGTCTAATCTATTACATTCTTCTCCATTCTCAACAATGTTAGAACAGAATTAGTAAGCCCATCCAACTGTCCCCTAGGGGCGGCCTCGTTTATAGACGCTTGAGATCCCTCCAAGATATGTTCCTTTGGAGATTTCAGATTCGAAACTTACGAGTGAGGTTAATTGTAAAATGTAAAATGAGTAATTGTTTTCCAAATCTAGTCCTTGGAGTGGATGCAGGTGCTGGTGAAGCACTAATTCTGAGTTATAAAAAAAAAACCATCAAACTACTAGAAACAGACAATCACTTATTGATATCCGTGACTTATCATGATTAATTTGCGCGCACCTCGACTAATGTCACGAGATATAGTGTTTGACCCTACAACACTTGGATGTCAAAGAAACTCCTAGAAAAATAATTCCTAGGTAGATAACTACCATGAATTGAACTTATCACCTCTTATCTCCCCAAGACTCCCTTGAGTCTGACCACTAGGCCCACAGACAATCTCAACTTTAGAGCTCTTCAAATTCTCTATTCTCAACAAGATTTTAGTCTACCTCTTGTTGGCAAAATTGTGTAGCCATTTATCTAGGATGCTATCTTTATGAGATTCCCAGCAGCAAATATGGAAGAATTAGACAATGTTCTCTAGCAATAAGCTGGCCTAAAAACTCTAGTAATAAAAGAAAATAACAAATCTTTTCAGTTTGAGAAAAATGGTTCCCAAGTTCACTTATGCTAATTGTGAGTGAAGAACACACCTAAAAGGTTCACACACAAGCCCAATTAATTCATTGTATTATGTTTTAAAATGTAGAATCCAAACATGGGTGTAAACCATGTAAAAAAAAAAGATAAAAGAAGAAGAATGTTGTTGTACTTCACAGCTGTTCAGACTTGTATCCATATCTGCAATTTGGGCAATAATGCATACAAAGATATCATAGAAG
>JBBMKA010000001.1:6434231-6450206 GCA_037833695.1 Sechiopsis laciniata
AATGTTAGAATGAACTTGCCCATCAAACAACTAGAAATAGACATCAAAACAGAATCTGAAATCTCAACTTCAGAGCTCTTCGAATCTCTTCAATTTTTATGTAAAACCTCATAATTTTTTTAGTTTTTTTTCGTGAGGATTCAAGATTTTAGTTTACCCCCCACTTCAGGAATTATCTTACCATCTTGGCTCTGAACACTTCTGGATCCACTTTGTGCCTTGGTATAAAAAGAAATACTCAAGACGATTGGTTGATGTTTCAAAAGGAATTCTCCATGTCCTTTCTTTTCTCGTGAAGTAAATACTATTTTGTTCCCTTCAGTTTTAGATTTGGGGATTTGGCTAGGTTTTTGAGCATATTGTTTTTTTTTTTACAAACAGTCATTCCTGCTGATTCTCTACAAGCCTAGAGTTGAGATTTTTTTTCTTGTTTTTTAATCCCTTTCTTTATCTTGAAAAATGTTTTTGACTGTAAGATTGAGCTATATTTTGCTGCACACTCTCCATTCAGCAATTGTTTTCTAGTGTAGAACAAAGAAACCTTGTGAATGTGTTCATTTCTTGTCCAAAAAAGGCAATCTCAAGGTGAGGGAGCTAATTGTTCCCTCCCAGGCTTAATAACTAGGACTAGGAGTATGAGTTTTGCTGGTTTTTCTGAATTGGATGCTTGATTTCCATGAACGATTTATGATTCAGATTTTCTTGCATGCATTATTCTAAATGAAATTTTTTGCCTGAATTTCTATCGGCCAGTTTGCTTTAAATCAACTATAGTCGATTTTCCCCTTTGGTACTGCGTACTGGTACATTCACGGTTAGAGATAGGATGATCGGGATGTTACAAATTATAATCCTATAATTCAAGCCTTTTCATAAAGAATTATATCTAAGCTTAGTATTTCATGCTTGGTTTTCTATTTTAAATATTCTTTTGAGAACATGCTTGATAATGGAATTTTTGGTTGGATTATTGATAATATATGGTATTGTGATGTTAAATTATCTGTCTAAGGGCTAACTAACAAGCTGTAAATCTAGATGCTTTAAGATCTTGGGTAATAAGGACGAAAACCCTCTCTACATTGCCAACGCTGGTATTTTATTGTCAACTTAGCTTTTGTTTTTTGTTTCACCCAAAAGATCTAATTCTAATAGAAATAGTTATCATGAGGTTCGAGACTAACCCGTGACATTAATTTGTAGACACTTCCTGTGTCTCTATTCCTTCGATGTCTTCTGGTGCCTAGCCTAGAAACGGGTGTGGTTACCCTTATTTCAAAAAAAATAAAAAATAAAAAATAGTTGTGATCACTTATATATTCGTGATCCTCCTCCTAAACTAACTAATGTGGGGTTTCTCAAAAAAAAAAAAAAATTAACCAATGTGGGACAACTTTGTTTGTATCCCAACATTGGATTCAAAATTGTGTAGCTATTTATCTAGGATGTAATCTTTAGACAATGTTCTGTTGCAGTAATCTGGCCTAGAAATTCCTCAGTCATAAAAGGAAAAAAAATGCCAGTTCGAATAAAAATGTTTCTAGGATAAAAAGTGATTGGCAGAGAATCCTCAAAGGATATTTGGTTGATACTTGCACAGACATTCCCAGATGGGTGCAATCAGTTCATGAAGAATATCAGGGGTCAAAGATGATGTAGTTTCTACTCGTTAGGAAATAAAATGGCAAATTGATATAACTAAATAATAAAGGAATTCACACTTGATATAGTTAAATAATAGCAGGAGGTCGGTATCTTATAAAACTTAAATTCTTTCTTTACCAGTTGTGTTTTTGGAGTCTATATTTGCTGGTTGGTCCTAGGTTCACTACTTATGATCTAATTGAGTGCACAATCACCTAAAAGGGTCACACACAAGCCCTATTTGAACCATTAATTTCCTTGTATTAAGTTTGAGAATGTAAAATCCCAAAAATGGTGTAAACCATGTAAAACAAGAAGAATGTTGTTTAACTAATATTTAAGAGCTGTTCAGACTTCTATTCATATCTGTAATTTAAACAATTCATACAGAGATATCACAGAAGGTGTACAATTTATATATATTTCTGCTTCTTCACCTCTTGGTCTTGCAACTCCGAGCAACTAAAATGCCGGTTGGCGGACTAGTCATCTCCAACTGGCATCTGCTATGCAACCAGTAGGAGTAATGGATGATGCCTAGTGAAGCTCTGACTCTGAAAGTTCCTCTGATGTTATATATAACTTTGTTGTTCTGTACCTGTCGTCGAAGTACGAACCCAGAATTTTGTGGCAAGTAAACGAGACTGGATATCAAGTGAACAGGTTGTAACCTCACTTCTCTCTTTCTTTGACTGAAAGGCTGGATTGCTTGAGATGCTATGAGTCTATCCCCAAAAAAGAGCTCTATGTCTGCATTCTCGTATCTTACATCGACTCGGTGATTCGGGTTGGTGAAGTTTGCAAGAACAGTGAAGTCTCCATTGAGATATTCAGATGTATCGAAGTAGATGGTGCTGAGCCTGGCATTGGGTATATCAAATACAAGATTTCTTGGTCTAACAACCAAGTAAATAATTAATGTTGCAATTCCAAGAAAGATGAGGAGAAGACTAAAGAGTAGACACAGGAATGCAAAGCACCATATAATTGGATTCGTTTGGCGTGGCCGAGCTTGCTGTAGTAATTGCGATTTTCTGCTACTGGAATCTATGTGACTTGGATTCAGCAGTGGAGTGTGTGGTTTCGTAGCTCGATTTTGTATAACTATTTGCTCCAAAGGAGTCAGTTCTGTTTGTCTTGTAGGTGTTGCAGGGGTCGGAGCAGAGGCGGGGGACGGTATGGTTGTCGGTTGAGCAGCAGCCTGTGATGACGAACTTGCCGATGGAGCTATGAAGGGAGATGGTGGTGATGGTGGCAGTGGAGGAGGAGGAGATAGAGGAGGCATGTGAATAAGGCTGAATGAGAATCCTATGAATCAAGGAGGAAGATGAAAGGTGATATCTTTACCAATTTGTTTATATGAATTGTTAGGTTATTGAAGTAAGAAAATGGGAACTAAAGAAGCTTTTGATAAAGGGTGTGGGACCATTGAGCTGTTTATTGATATTGGAAAAAAGGGGGAGTGTCCTAAAAGGTGAAATAAAGTTGAAACCAAAACAGGTGTATGAGTTTGAATAACTTCACCTTTTGGAATTGCAGTTCCCTTCAAGTATAACTCCAAAGATGGCCATTTATGTATTCTATATGCATTCCACATGGCTATATTATGGAGTTAAATAAGTACTTTCTTTTTTTGTTTAATTTTTTTCATTAAGAATTTGACACTCTATACTACAAGGGCAAATTGTAGGCAAATTATAGTGATACCACAAACTCTCAACACACACATCCTCATTCTCACACGTGCCCAATGAGTTAAATTTGTGTACTTTTTTAAAGTTAAAATACATTTGAGAGCGGTGATATGAAGTTCGAATCTATGATCTCTCTTACAAGTTGAGTTAAGTTTTTGTTGGTGCATACTTTTGTTTCTTAGGTTTTTACTAAGTTTTTGTTGGTGCATACTTTTGTTTCTTAGTTTTTTACTTAGTAAAATTTGATTTTGGACTATCTATCGTATAGTTTGCGTAATCATGTGTGATTTTTTAAGCCATCCATTTAAGTGTAACTTTTTAGCTAAAGTGCAAAATATTCTCTTATAAAAACTTATTCACTTAATTTATGTATATGCACACGTGGAATATAGAGGAAACTTTAAAAACAACACTCTTAGCTTCATTTATTCTTTTTGACCTTTGTCATTCTTCTTGCTATTACTTGAATTTTAATTTAAATACAATACTTATTTTTTTTTTAATACCTTTTTAGTGTAAGTTGAATGCTCAATGGTTTCACCTCTCCTCTTAAGTAAATACATTTGTACATGAGATTATACTTAGAAAGAAAAGAAGTTGTAAAACAGTTCGATTCGACTTAATTTGAGTGTCAAATCAAAACTGAACTGTTCAAATATATTAGAAAAATAAAAAATTGAATTCAACTATTCTATGAACATAATTAAATCGCTAAGTTAACAGTTTGGTGATTTGTTGATGGGAAGATTCAACCGCTTTGGTGTTGAGCTTGCATGCGAGTCAGAATGAGCTCTTTATATATATATGAACTTGAAAACTCAATGTTTGATATAAATATTATTGGGTTTGATTACAAAGAACTATTCAAGTTTTCTTACTTTCAAACATAAACCATTCGACCAAATTGTTCTCAGCCCGAATTAATATTGGTTTTAGTGGATTTTTTTTTTCAATTTCACTTTGCACCCCTCTAAATAAGTGAATTTGTTAAAAAAAAAAAAAAAGTTTTGCAACTTCCAGTCAAATGTGAATTAATGATGGAAATGAATAGTAGACAAAAAACTTTTGATATTTTTGAGATGCATATGATAAAATAGAAGACGGCATCTTGGAAAAGAGAAAAAAGCCATTTCTGATTCTTAGCCTTTAAGATATAATATATCAATACCTTATTGATGTGGTGCGAAACTACCGTTGAAAAAACCCTGAAATATTACTCTCTTTTTTTCTTTCCCTTTTTTGACAATTTGTCTTATTCATTTCTTTTGTCTTTTAGTTCCCACAAAACAATTTCCTTTTTAGTATTTACAGTAATGTGAGATTGAGCAGACTCAACTAGCCAAAGCAATAGCTAAACAATGTGTATTTTAAATATATTAATCTAAATAAATATAACTCAATCCACTTTCTGATATATTACCAACCATGAGATATATGAAATGAAACGGCAAAATATATTTTAATTGTTTATTGGAAAACAAATAATTAGTGCCAAAAAATGATTACATAACTGAATAAATAATTAGTCTAATAATTAAAATTCTTATGTAGGTGTGAATAACTTATAGAGATCGTGATATTATTAGAGCTACATTTCATTTGACAAAATTATTCTTTATTAAACTAAGATGTTGTTTACTTATCCGTAATGGAAATCAATTGAAATTAGTATCATTTTTTTTCCAGTACAAATTATTTGGAGGCAAGCGATTCACATCTAGGACTTCCAATCTATATTTTTTTTTGAATAAATACCATATTTTTACAAAATAATATGATACAATCATTTAAAGTTTTCTTTTTCTTTTTATTTACTTGTTCAATTTTTAATAATGATATGAGCAATTTTTAATTTCTTCAATAAAAAAAAAAAAACAAAACAAAACTTCAAACTTAAAAGGAATTCAACCCAAGATAGAATACTTTTGATATGCTTAATAATTCATCATGTGTGAAATAACATTATTGAATAGTAACAACTAGAAACATCATACTTAGCACAATCAAAAGAAACAAAAATCAAATGAACTCCTTACAAACTTGAAAGTGCTACATTCTCCAACAGGGAAACTGCCATCACAACTCCATCCACCTCCTCTTTTGTTTTCATAATTTGGATAATCACTTATACTGAAACTGGCTTCCTCTTTTAGAATCAATCCTTCTTGTTTTGCCAATTCCACAATGTTCCATTCCCAGAAGGGATATGAAATCTTGTGAGTGATGTGAATTTCACCCTTTTCATCCACCATTTGCTTTGCAGTCCTTAGAAACCCTCTCACTAGTTCTCGGTGGAGCCTGTCGATAAATCGAAAAACAGGACTATTCATTCGATAAAAAATCATTGTGTGTCGTATGTGTGTGTATATGTATATGTATATACTTACTCAATTTGTTCACTGCTCCTTTCTCGAAACTGAAATCCAGCATGTGGACAATTGAAAACAATACGATCGAACGTCTTGTAGCGAAGAAGTGGGTGATCGCTCATTGTAATCGCATCGACTTCATGCACTATTGTGCAACCAAGCTGCTCCAAGAGTTGTAAGTTTCTCGAGGCGCGAGCGTATTTTATCGAAAGCAACTCTTCCATTTGCATATTCATAAACATCATTCATAAAAATTATTTCATGTGACTACTACAATATAGTTTAAATGTGACCAGTAAAATTGTATTCTATTAGATGCACGTGCTAAACATAATGTGAGATATTTTTAAATATTAATTATAGGGTTATACAACCTGACTTTTTTAATCCAACCTACATGTTAAATCAAATAAAACTATATCTTTATATTATATATAGTTCAAGTCTCAAATAATGTCTCTAGTAAGGAAAGAAACTTAAATACCTTTAGAGTCTAGGGAAGTGGCAACCATATTAGTAGCAGAACCAAAGGTTGTGGCCAAGCAAGCGGAGAAGGAGAAGTCGCCTTCTCCGACGAGGAGTATTTGATGGGAGCTACTGTAATGCTTTATCTTCTTCTCAACCATTGAATTAAGTTCTATGTCGGATGCGAGGATTGGGAATGCATGATAATTTTAAAACATATTGTGTATATATATGGTCGGAAGTTTGATTTGAAAAGGCACATTTGGGGAAGATAGAAGGGTTTACTGAAACTGGGAAATGTAATAATATTAGCTTTAAATAAATTCAATCCAATGGTGGGATTTTGGGGAAGCCTTGCATTCATGTACATGAATTTAAGAGTGTTTTTGTCGTAATCCACACAAACATATGCATTTATAAGTCACGAAGATAGATCATAGATAAACTAAACTAAGAAAAACGAAATAATGCTTCAAAAATATTCGAATTCTCAATACAGTACTTAAGATTTAGAGATAGTTTCATCTAAAAACAGTAGTGTAACTCATTTCTTTTATAAATATTATGAACTACTTCATATTTTCTATATATTCCTTATATAGTAAGATCGTTGAAATCTCTTGAACTATGTTATACTCATTTTAGGGAGTCTAAACTATGTCTTAAACTATCCTCATCAACAAAATATGTCAATTATGTTTTATATATTTTTGTGCCAACAAGAACTGATCTTAACTGACATGATATATGACATAATAATCAAGAGATTATAAGTTCAAATTTCACATAAAGTTTTTTTTTTTTTTTTTAATGGATATCTTTACATTGAGCTTTTATGTAATTTGGGTCAAATGATATATACGGGTTTTTATGAGAGGTGCTCTATAAACTATCTTAAAATTCTTGCCCCTTTTATCAACATTTTTGTATTCTTTGCAATCTCCTAATTAAAATTTAATTAAAATGGTTTCACCTGCCCATAAACATAATTAACACAACATTCGTGAACCATATAAATTATATTGGTTGATATAATTAAATTTACCCAAATTCATTAGTTTAAACTTTTGAATTGATTGGTAGTTTAACATAATTCAACATGGTATCAGAGCCCATTAAGCTTAAAAAGAGTATTCAGTCCAATAAAAACGAAAATTGATATCTAACTCAAGATTGGTGAGCCAAAAAAAAGACATCATCTTGAAGGAACATGTTAAAGATCCTACATTGAAAAGAGTGGAAACCTCATAACATTATAAAAGAGATATGGGCTACTCCCCTCCTTACCAATTGGTTTTGAGGTGGAACAGATTCAACAGATTAGTATATTATTTGTGTTGCGTTTTTTATTCTTAATTGTTGTCTACGATTCTACTATAACAAAGTTGCATCCCCATACATGACATTGGTAGATCTTGTAAGCTACAACCCCCTCAATGTTTACTTCTGTCATAATGATTTATGCAAGTTGATGCCGCTGTGAAGGATTTCATAAACCAGTGTAAGTTTCGCAAATATTAATGGTTTGCCTTAAAAAAAAAAAAAAAAAAAAAGAAGCATAATATCATCTGCAGAAGAATGTGTATCATGAACTATGGTGTTATTAATGGAGAAGCCCTGTATAACATGGTCCTTCAAGGCCTTTTCAAGTAATCTAGACAAGTCAAGAACAAATAACACGAAATCAATGAAATAAAGATTTCATTTAACTTAAGGTTGAAAATATTTATCATGGAAAAATCATAGAACACTTTCATGATAGGTAGTTTAGAAATATTCCAAAACTTTTTGAAGATCTCCATGGTGAAACCATCGGATTCAGGATCCTTATTACTACCAATATCTTTGGGACATGTGAATACTTCAGATTCAATAAAGGTGTCGTAATCTGAGCTTGGTGGCTAGAAATTGACTCTCAATTCATTTTTTTTAATATGCGTGAGTATTCGAGTTAGTTTGCACATCTTAAATATTTTCATAAGATAAACTTCTTAAAAAGGCATTTATCACACATATCCTCAATTTTTTGATGAATTCGATAACCCAACCCGAAAATATAAATGTTAAGTAGAGTTAGATTGAATTATCTTTTTAGTTAAGTTGGGTTGGATTGAAAAAGTGACTAGACTGACCCAGACACCCCTACTTGCAATGTTATATCCAATGTTATAGTTTTGTTAATTGCCAAAGTGCCTAAGTCAAACTTTCAGGGAGTTTTTCTTCAACCTGTCAACCTCAGTTAGATGGCCAGTTTCTTCTTTGTCAACTTTGTCTATGTGCAACGAATTAAATTTCTTGTTTAACAGGTACAAAATAAGAATTTTGTCATTTTTTAAATTATTTTTCCACTATTTTTTTTACCTGAAGAATGTAATGGTTTTGAGGAAGATGTTGATGATGGTATTGTAGTGCAAGTTTGACTTAGAAGTTAACATGTGAGACGACACATTAGAACCCATAATGACTTTCAACATTTTTTTTTTTTTTTTTTTTCTACTTTATCTATTGCAAAACAAACAAAGAAACGAAAAAGTAGAAAAAAAAACGTTAAAGCATTAAAATGAAGTAAGCATAGAGTTTTATAGGGAAACTTATAAATTTATGAAATTGTATAAATATTATTATACTCTTTCAATTTCATCAAATGTCACCCTAATTTGAATAAGTGCTGCAGATTTTTAACACCAATTCAATTCCGATAACTCAGCCCATAAATTTTAACGATATGTAAGGTAAGAGTATCAATTCACTAATTTCAATCAAATAAAATTTATACAAACTTAATTTTGTTCGTTGCACGAATTAATTAACCATTAAATAGCTTATCAAAATTCATAATTTTCATGAAAATGTGTTCTCTGATGGTGTTTTTCTGTTAAATTTTGTACGAGATAGATTATATATCGTATAATTCAATGAACACATACAAATATTTTAAACAATATTTTAAATGAAAACTTATTAAAAATATTAGAATTGCAACTCTCCAAGTTTAAAGTAATTAAAGAAGTATAAAATCAAAATACACTTGAGGTGTAGTTTGATAAAATTAAAAGTTTAAGATTTTTTTTTTAAAATAATAATAGTAATTCAACGAAGTAAGTCAAACTTATGACTTCTTTGTCATCACATATTATTTGTCAATTGAGTTGGGTTCTTATGGGCAATTTAGGATAGAAGTTATGCAAACATTACAATCTTACACAAAAACTAATCATCATAGGTTGATCAAATGATTAAGAAAGTCTTAAAAAATTAAAAAATTATGAATTCAATTCATGATAATCATTTACCTATGAATTAATTTCTTACAAATTTTCTTGACAGGCAAATGTTATAAAATCAAACGATTTGTCTCATAAAAATAACCAATATGTATAAATAAGCAAAAAATCATGGTTAAAAAAAAATAATAATAATAAAATAAAATAAAATAAAAAAACTATAGAGAAATTTTGATGTTTGTTATACTATATGATAATGAGCCAAACAAGGACTATTGGCATGGGTTGAATTAGTGGAGACTTTAAATCGTGGGGGTAAAAAGTTCCCAAGAAAACTCATTATGGGGACGGGACCATTAAGCACATCTAACAAAGATTCAGATCTCAATATTGGATTTTAAAATATTTTAAAGAAATGTTAAAAACGATACCATATTTCACTATCTTTTTAAAATTAAATTATTATAATATTTTATAGTAATTGAAAAAAGCTGGGAAACAAAGCTATTAGTCAAAAAGTGATTTGCGTGTTGGTTTGGAATTAGTAGTGCACCTCACTGATTAGGTGAATCTACCACTTGCTAACTTTTTATATAGGGCTATAAATTATTAAATAAACCAATTAAATACGAAAGTATAGAATTACAATTAAAAAATGAATTAAATAATTTTATCATAGTATTACAAATTATTATAATATATATACGACACTAATTTTCAAACAAAATTTCTTATTCCAAATTAGTTTATATTATTCTTCTCTTCTTTTGAAATAAACTTCAAAACAATTTTAAGGAGATAACCACCCTAAATCTACAGATTATCATAGTCCACTTTAACTACTAAGTCAATTCATGATGATCAACAATAATAATAATATTAAGACAAGAACTGATACAACATAAACATATTTTAAGTAAATTTAAAATTTACAAAAAAAAAAAAAAAAGTTAATAAATTGCAACTTTTTAAGAAAAAAATTAACAAGCCAAACCAATTTAAACTTCATTAAAAATATACTAAATAATTATATGACCAAAATAAAAATATCCTTCTAAGAGTTTTTTTTTTTTTTATCTATAGTGTCCGAGCAAGTTTACATACACCTAAATTATTCTTTTTTTAAAAAAAAATACACCTAAATTATTCTTACAAGATTAATATTTAGATGTAAAACAAATTTATAATAAATTAATGAAAAATTGTAATTAATGGATTATTCTAACAAAAAAAAATTACAAATATAGTCAAATTTTAAAATACTTGCATACATATCCATGAGTCAGTTTGAATATTATATTATTAATACTCATCAATACAATATTATGTACTGTTAATATAATATTATGTATTATTAATATAATATTATTATTAATATCTATGATTATGATTGTTAATTTTTTTTTTTAAAGTGATTATATTGTAATTTATTTTTTGAATTTAATTAATTTGGTAAGTTTTTCATAAATTAATTCTTATATCCATAGGTATTATAAATCAAAGTCACAATCTTTTAATTTTTTTAAAGGGTTGAAGCAGCTTTGAAAGGAGAGGAACCAAAATTAGAGAATAGAATTATTGAAGTTTTCCCTCTCTGTTATTCGATTGTGTGGCCCTCAAACTCATAAGATCATAAATAGTTGAATGGAAAGAAGCCACGTACAGAAAATGATAAGAACACGTCCTTCAAAGTTGCTTTTGATTTGACACAATTGAATAGGACTTCAGAAGAAGCTAATGAGGGCCAACTGCATGGATGAGATTAGATTAGATGATATCATAACCATATTATATGGGCCATCCAATAACCCAGCTTTGCCACTTCCTAATCTAATTAATTTTGCTTCTTTTTTCAGACAAGGAAAGGATTTGTGTTGGCAATTGGATTTGGAAGTTGCTTCTAATCTTGGGAATTTAGGATTCTTCACCTTCACCCAGATTCCTTAGGATTCATTCCATCATCCTTCCATGTGCCCCACTTTTTTATGCCTTTCTTCTTCACCCATAACTCATCATATGGCTTTCTCTTTCTCTTTGGTTTTATCTTAACCTAAACACACTCTATCACTCTTCCTCAATAATTTCTCAAACCACAATTTCTGTCAGAATATAACATTTCCTCAAAATGAAAGAATGATATGAACCAGCACAAAATGAACTTGAAGGATCATATCCAACTTCTAACTTTTTTTGAATTTATGAATTACTAGTTGGAACATAGTTTTAAGAATTTTTTTTTTTTTATATCTCTGACAGTTTGTACCAATTTGTGTACACTTCGATTAATATCACGGAATATAATATCTAACTCTACAATATTTAGATATCAAGAAAACTCGTAAAAAATTAATTTCTAAGTAGATGGTCAAAATATTAGTAATTTTATGTTAATTTTGAATCTTCCCCTTTATTTGAATAGTAATGTTGTAAGAAGAAATTGTAATTTAACCTTTAATCTATTTATTACTTGAATTACAATATACTCATAAGGATTTTGGGTGTAAATATTAAAATATTAGTAATTTTATGTTAATTTTGAATCTTTCCACTTTATTTGAATAGTAATATTGCAACTCACTATTTTCAGACCACAGATTGTGCAGGCCTACAATATGTAGATGTAAAAAAAAAAAAAATTGTAAAATAATTAATGACTAATTAGGTGATGTAAATTAAACTCGTCAGATGCTCTAAATCTTTTTTAACTACTAGATGAACCTAAATCCAAAATAATGTGTATTTTTCTACAACTTGGCTTTAGATGTTGCCTATTGCGGGGTCCTTGTGAGGGTCAAGACTCAAGAGACCGTCATTGGGTCTTCAGAAAAGGACAAGAAGAAGATAAATATAATTTGAGGAAAAAATAAATACATACCTCCCTCCATGACATGGGTCAATGAAAGCAGAGTGGGCTTTTCTTATTTCTTGTGTTTCCTTGATTCACCAACAATCCACTCTTCCACCATGCGAAATTACGAATAAATCCCAACAAAGGATTGAAGTAGATACTTTGCTTTAAAGGAGCAAATACCACACCTCCAAGCCAAATCCTTGAACAAAATATTAAACATAAATTAATGACCCAAAAGAGAAAAAGGAGGACCCATAAATGACCCAGATACCCCCACTCACAATAAATTAACAACCATTTTCAAACCCTCAATCAAACAACAAAACCCTCTTTCTCAAAATCAAACCTTCAACATCAATGGCGTAAAGCATCGCCAACACCTTGGCGTGCTGGTGCAACTGAAAGCGTCAAAATTAGATAGTAAAAGCAATAAATACAGGAAAAATCAACGTCTTTTGTTTGATCATAGATCCTTATGCTTTGATCAGTGAGCAGTGCAGAGAAGAATAGCTATATATATAGTGAGAATTTATCTTGACAGGTTTACCTCTACATACGTTTATGAGTAATATCTGCAGAATTCGCCAACCTGGGAAAGTCCGGAGAGCAGTTCCTCGACGGTATCTTCGGTTGCATCCATGAAATCACCGCAGCCCTTGCGTTTGCTAGGATGAGTGACTCAGCATATAGAGTAGAAACCACATCTCGTCTCGCTCAATGGAGGATCGAAAATCTTGCTTCCTGCACCTACCGCAAATCCGATCCTTTCAAAATTGGCAAGTGGAACTGGTAAATTTTATTGTAAAGCTACAATTTCTGTGAAATGCGCTTACATAAGTAAATACCCTTTTTTGTTCTAAGAGAAACTGATTTGTTTCAATTGATGAAAGGTAAAGATAAGATTTTAATGGAACATAATGATGAATAAACTGTTTTTCCCCTTGGGATATTGATATGTATAGATGTCTAATGTTTTTGTTTGAATTGAAGGCATTTATCAGTGGAAAAAAACAGGGTTTTGTATGTTAAACTATACCCAGAGATATCGAGCTTAACAAGGGACAATCCTCCGATTGTATCTTTCATCATCCGAGTGGTATCCTCTGTAGGAGATCGGAAGGCTTTGACTCATCCAGGTAATTTCATTCTCTATTTCCTGTACATTTTCAAGGCAGAGTAATTAGTTTAGAGATTTTCAAGTTTATTCACCTTCAAGGCTTCAACTATATCTTATCTTCAGGTTCTAATTCATGAATATAAGTGTTTCCCTTTAATGAAACAATTCATGAATATAAGTATCTGATGGTGACCATGCCTAACTTCTGTTAAGAAATTTGATTGATTGGTTGAACTTTCATTTCTTATCCTTTGCATCCCCTTGTGTTTGTGTGTGTGGAAAGGGGAGGGGGAAAGAGCTAATTTTCCAAAATTTTTTATTTTCTCGATGACTTTTAATTCCTATATTGACCAATGTTACTACCCCTCATCCACATCTATGCAGAAATAATAGACAAACAGCTTAAAAACAATGACGATTTTATTTGGCCAATTGAAGTTCCATTAACAGGAAAGTTCATCATAGACGTCGAATTCCTTGACTTGAAGATTACATCATCTGAGGTAAGCACATAAATATTTGCGTATTTCGTCCAAAGATGATTGTGGGGTTAAGTATAATAACACGGAGTCCAAGGATCATAGATGAAAATAAGCCAAACATAGAAGCAGTTGGACAGAAGTTATGCCTGAATATTAAGAAAAAATAGTTCTCAACACCTATGTTTAAGAAAGAACGATTTGATACCTTTTTTCCACACTTGACCCATGTTGTCAAATTACTAACAGGGTGGAGAGCCTTCCTCCATCTGGGCTAATGGATTGACACAACAACGATCAAACGAAGGAGCTCTTATTACATTGCACCGAATGTTGAAGGAAGGCATCCACACGGATATCGTAATTAATGCTTCGGATGGAAGCATTGGTGCGCATCGTGCTATTCTTGCTTCACGATCACCTGTTTTCCACAGCATGTTTTCACATGAGCTGAAAGAAAAGGAACTGTCGACAATAAACATCTCTGATATGCCTTTTGAAGCTTGCCAGGCTTTTCTTAATTATATGTATGGTAATATCCAACATGAAGAGTTTCTCACCCATAGACTGGCATTGCTTCATGCAGCTGATAAATATGACATAGATGATTTAAAAGAAGCCTGCCATGATAGTCTGCTAGAAGATATTGATGTCAAGAATGTTCTTGAAAGACTCCAAAATGCATCTCTTTATCAATTGCCAAAACTGAAGACCAGCTGCATGCAGTATCTTGTGAAGTTTGGTAAGATACTCGACATCCGAGATGAATTCAATGTCTTTCTGCAAAATGCAGACAGGGATCTAATAGCTGAGGTCTTCCATGAAATTCTTAATGCTTGGAAAGGTTTCTAGCTTGACTTAAGTGGGTGGTTAATGCTGGTGTGTCTATGGTGTCTACATAAGATTGCTACAAGGAATTGGTGTCAGAATTTGTTACTTTGAAGGTGATTGATTCTTTCTGCAAATTGTTTGTCCTGAAATTAGTCAGGTTTCTAATGATAGATGATGGTGTTATAAATACAAATACAATTACAATTGAATGAAATGTAAATAATTTGATGTTCTTGTTTGGAATTTTATCTTACATGGTTTGGCAGTTGCCATCACAAGATCTCACAATATTCTGATATCCATAAACCACTGGAAACCATCTGCAAGAAAAGGTCAACACGATCTTTCAGAGGTTTCAGACTTTTGCTCTGAACAATATTGCATTGTTTTAACCTCCTCAACCACAAAAGATTATATTATACAAAAAGTAATCTTCTGTAACCAGAGTTCGAGTAGCAGTAAGGTTCAGGTCAACATTTTGATATGACCAAAAAAAAAAAAAAAAAAATCTTCAACATCATACAGGAACATTAATTATTGGCATTAAAACACTTCGGGCTGCCAGAGTCCGAGAAAATTTACATATTTCTATCCAACCTTACAAGAATAGTAGCTCAACGAGATCAATGTATATTCAATGACTAAAAAGTTATGAATTCAAATCTCTCTCCCTCAATTGTAGAACTCAAAAAAGAACCAGCTATGTACGAAACGGTTGGCTATTAGCTACTTCACGAGCGCACAAACACAAAAATTAAAAACCTCCACAAAAACTGCGTACAAACAAAAGCTTCTACCAATTGCAGACCGATCATTGATTCATACATTATCAAACACCAGCGCATTCTATTCCTACGGATCATAATCACAGCTTCAAACATTGAACACAACTAGACAACGCATCGAGAGCATAACAAATCAAGAAAAGTTCGAACCGTAAAAATCAGTCAAATCGAATAATTAAAGATCTACTATAACAATTACCTTATAGATTCACATTCCCACAAACTAATCACCTAATTCAAAACTCAATCAAAGACAAAAACGCTCCAAGCTAGAATTCCACACAAAATCCATCTATTCACAACGAAACACAATTTCCGAACACATACAACTCAACAAACCAAAACTAAACAAAAAAACGTTACCTCAGCGCAAAAATCAACGATGCAGCTCCATCCACACTGTTGGATCTGATTTTCAATCCGAAGAATCACTCCGAAAAATCTCCATCTCCGGCAGATTGAGAGAAGTAATAAACAAAAAACAAATGAAATTACCTGTTGAAAAAAAGAAGAGTT
>JBBMKA010000001.1:6470734-6499257 GCA_037833695.1 Sechiopsis laciniata
ATATATATATATATATACGTTATCAAAATTTTAAAGAGACCTCCATTTAAAAACGTATTATATTAAATTATAATAGCTCAACTCGTGTTTGAACTACTAATTATAATTAGTGGGTAAATTAACCCATGACCTTTATCTTAAATATAATAACTACTTGACCATATTATAATAAAATTATTTGTTGTAATAATCTATCGTTAGAATAACATGCACTTCAATACATATTATCATAATTCATGTTGTAATGTAACAACTTACGTCTTAAAGCATATATTATTATAATAACTCGCCATTTATTATGATCTAACTATTGGTTCTAAACATATCTATACAAATTCAAAACAACTAATAAGAACTGAACTTAACTGATGTGATATATATAACTTGATAAAGGTTACGAGTACAAACAAAACACACCTCTTTATTTAAAAAAAAAAAAAAACTCACTACCCAAATAGTAACCAATAAGCCAACTGTTGTTTAACTAAATAGAAAAAACATTAACCAATACAAAAAGGAAAAAAAAAAAAGAAAGATCATACACTCATTCTCTCCATAAGTCCAAGCGTGACAACTCAAAAGGAAAGAATCAGAGACAAGTCCAAATTTACTAGAACAACCAAACATTTGCGTCACAATCTTAAACAACATGGAGCATCGAGACTCAATTCCAATTCCTATAATCTCTCCTAACTCGATTTTTTATATAATATTTAGGAAGTTATCAAAGACTTATCTCACTTAATAAACACACATTTCTCATCCCTTAAGAGCATCATTGATTTTAAAGATATGCTCTTTTAAAGTTTCAGGTTGGAGACGACATTAAAATTAATTTCTTAGATGATCCCAATTTTACTTCGAATCCTACGACATTCCGATGCCATAGTCCGACTAATAAGACGCTAGCATCATTGGAAAAAATAAAAAGAATACACACTTTTCCATATGATGTTTTTAAAGACACTACAAATTATTTACTTTTCTAAGTTCTCCTCCCCTATGTCTGCCGAGATTTTATTTGCACTCCCAAAAAATTATCGAACCACGTGAACACAAAATTTAGAAAAAAAATAAAAAAAGTAAAAACATTATTTTTCTACAAAGTATCTACCTGCGAAAATTGTAAATTGCAAACACTGTTTTTGTTTTCTTTTCTCTTTTCCCTATTTTCCGCAAAACGAACGGCTCAGATTCATCCGATCTCCACAGCAACCCACATGGAAATCCCCTGTTCTAGTTCTTCT
The DNA here is from genome assembly GCA_037833695.1 of Sechiopsis laciniata. Taxonomy (NCBI): domain Eukaryota; kingdom Viridiplantae; phylum Streptophyta; class Magnoliopsida; order Cucurbitales; family Cucurbitaceae; genus Sechiopsis; species Sechiopsis laciniata. The sequence goes on from JBBMKA010000001.1 coordinate 6,471,982, forward strand.
CCCCAATAAACAAAACAAATCCTCCAATTAATTTTTACATACGTATCAACAAAACAATTGTTCGTATTTCCCGCCAACCCAAATAGTTCTTGGCCACATTGCCTTTTTCTTCTTCAACAGATTTCTCTCTTTTCTGCTATAAATACGCCATTTTCATGGCGGCTTTACTTCAACACATTCGTTTTCCTTCAACCCTTTTCCCCTTTCGCCATTATTCTCCTTTGTTTCGATTTCCTGTTCCTCCTTTGCGCCGTTCTTGTTCTTTCAGTTGTGGGTTTTCGCCGGTTTCCTCTGTTTCTCAGAGTTCTTCTTCGCCGGTGCCGGCTGAGGCGATTAGGAGTAAATCGGACGTTAAAAAGAAGGAACCCATGACGGTTGGTGCTGGAATTACCGTTTCCGATGGGAATTTGACGGTGTTGGGAGCTTCTGTTTTGTCAGATGTTCATGATAATATCACCGTCACGGCGGCGCCGGGCGGCGGCGTGATGAACGGCGCCTTCATCGGAGTTAACTCCGATCAGATCGGGTCCCGCCGAGTTTTCCCTGTTGGGAAATTGATGTATGTTTTTGGGTTTTTTTGTTATTGATTTTAGGTTAATTTGGAATTTGGGGAAATGAATTTGGTGTTTGATTTTGGCAGGGGGTTGAGATTTTTGAGTTGTTTTCGATTCAAGATGTGGTGGATGACTCAAAGAATGGGGAGTTCCGGCCAGGAAATTCCGTTCGAGACTCAGTTTATGGTGGTGGAAGCTCGCGACGGCTCTAACTTCGCCGGAAAAGAAGAAGAAGCTGCCGCCGCCGCCGTTTACACGGTGTTTCTTCCTATTCTTGAAGGCGATTTCAGAGCTGTGCTTCAGGGAAATGAGAATGATGAGCTTGAAATCTGCTTAGAAAGTGGTATGAATATATAAATTCAATTACATTATTGGATCATCTAAAATCACTAACCAACTCAACATTTTAAACTCGCGAGCTGGAGTAAATTTAACTATATCATTACAAACAATCTTGAAAATTTGTAAAATAAGAAAATTAATATTAATCGGGAGAAAATGACTTCAAATATGTTCGAACCCAGGACCACGTGGTCTGATATTATGTTTAATCATGTTAAATGAACTCAAAAGTTTAAATTAATAGGCTAAGTAAATTTAATTATATTAACCAACAAATACCTCAACTTAGAATTTCGAGCATGTTGAACTCAAGAATTGATGAATTCAAACAAAATTCACAATATAAACTATGAACAACTCATGATATTTTGAGGACTAGTGAGCATCACTACAGGATAATATGCTGGAATATCAAAATCAATGGAATTTTATGGATCTAATGAACATTGGACTGGATATGAATCTTCTTCAAAAATGCAACACAAGTGGGTGTTTGACAATCAAATCTATGAGACTGATATGAATATTGTATATTGGGACTGTGATTAAACGAGCATTGATCCTGGAATTTTGCATAATATCTGAGAATTGACGAAAATAATGAAGACTAGTTAATGATCCCAAAGGAACAAAAAAAAAAAAAAAAAAAAAATCATGAACATTGTTGTTACTGTTCTACCAATGGGATTTGAATCTTTGGCTGGTTGCAGGAGATCCTGCTGTAGATGGGTTTGAGGGTAGCCATTTGGTCTTTGTGGGTGCTGGATCAGATCCTTTTGAAACCATTACATATGCAGTGAAGTAAGTTTCAAGCTTCAAATTTTTTTGATTCTGTACCTTTTTTTTATACCTTTTTTTAAACCATTCGTGAGAGTCCATGCCAACTTACTTGCACTTAGCTTCCACTATTTTCACTAGAAAGACTTTTAAATTAATTCCTAAGTAGATTTCTCAAGACCTTACTTGACCACTAGGCCAATCGATATGGTTCAAAACTTTTGTTTTTGGTTTTTTTGATATCCTTGAGTGTTCGGGTGCAGCTAGACTGTTTTCATGGTACATACCGACTGTCCCTACAACATTTGTATGTCAACAAAACTCGTAGGAAATTAATTTTTAGTTAGGTAGACATCATGTATTTGACTCATCATTTCTTAGATACTGAAGACTTTTCTTGACCACTAGGCAATTCCATGATGATTTTAACTTTTGTCTATTTATGTTTCTTTGAATTGGTTTACTATTGAATATGATGAAGTTATTCAAATAGGCTAGTCTTATAATGTTCATGTCAGATCTAAAATCTGGAAAAATGATCATTATCTTTTTCAGTTGTTAAGTTTTGTTTTGTTTCATTGTATAGATGTGTTGAAAAGCATCTGCAGACTTTTGCACATCGTGAGAGGAAGAAGGTACTTCCATCGTCCTTGATGAAACTTGTTTCCTTGATTCGAGCTCGATTGCTTATATATCATTATCGTTAAGCTATTGAATGTTTGATGTTTGACAGATGCCGGATATTTTGAACTGGTTTGGCTGGTGCACATGGGATGCTTTTTACACTGATGTTAATTCAGATGGTGTGAAGAAGGGGCTTGAGAGGTATTGTTCAACATGACGAATTCCTCGAGTCTGTTTGATTCCAATCGTGGCGAAAGATAATTGACTTTTGAACTTTGCAGCTTTGAGAGTGGGGGAGTTCCTCCCAAATTTGTCATTATCGACGATGGATGGCAATCGGTTGCTAAGGATTCTACTAGTGCTGATTGCAAAGCTGATAACACTGCAAAGTAAGTTGTTAATGTCGTGTGATGTTTGGTTTCCTTTGTTACTCAATGACCAGTTGGGCTAACTTGATTGTTCTTTGTTCAGCTTTGCAAATATGTTAACAAACATAAAGGAGAATTACAAATTTCAAAAAGATGGAAAAGAGGGTGAGAGAATCGAGAATCATGCGCTTGGTCTCCAGCATATCGTGTCGTACATGAAAGACAAGCACGCAACAAAGTATGCCTTTCGAAATCAAACGTTTTTGTAGTTTACTGTTCCTGTACAATGGGATGCTTATGTGTTTCTTGGTTATTTCTACCAGGTATGTCTATGTATGGCATGCCATAACAGGCTATTGGGGAGGTGTGAGTCCTGGAATTAAGGAGATGGAACAATTTGAATCTAAGATGGCATACCCCGTTGCGTCTCCCGGGGTCGAATCAAACGAGCCATGTGATGCCTTGAATAGCATCACCAAAACTGGACTTGGCCTTGTGAACCCTGAAAAAATCTTTAACTTCTACAATGAACAACACTCATATCTTGCATCTGCTGGTGTTGATGGAGTTAAGGTCGATGTGCAAAATATCCTCGAGACACTTGGGGCAGGCCATGGTGGAAGAGTTAAACTTGCTAGAAAATACCACCATGCTCTCGAGGCATCGATTTCCCGCAACTTCCGAGACAATGGGATCATTTCATGCATGAGTCATAATACCGATGCTCTATACAGGTGATTTTTGTTTTCTATGTTTGATGATCAAGTACATTATGTGTCTATTTCAAAGATTCAATGGTTTGATGTTTATAATTTTCTCAGTTCGAAGCGGAACGCTGTGATTAGAGCATCGGATGATTTCTGGCCAAAAGATCCGGCGTCTCACACTATTCATATAGCATCAGTTGCTTACAACTCTTTATTTCTTGGGGAATTTATGCAGCCAGATTGGGATATGTTCCATGTAAGAACATGTTATGTTTGTTGTTTTCGTTTAGATGTCGTTACTCGATAACTTGTTGGATGCTAACTCGAAAACATTCTTGGTTTCAGAGTCTTCATCCTATGGCCGACTATCACGGAGCAGCCCGTGCTGTGGGAGGATGTGCTGTATATGTCAGGTATGACTTGTCAAGATCAATTGATCTGCAAAGTGTCTTATGGCTTCAAGTGATGAATTTTTATACGATTTTGACGAACATTGTACAGCGACAAACCTGGTCAACATGACTTCAATCTTTTGAAGAAGCTTGTGCTCCCAGATGGTTCTATACTGAGGGCAAAGCTCCCCGGAAGACCGACAAAGGATTGCCTGTTTACAGATCCTGCTAGAGATGGAGCAAGGTTTGTCCGAAGTCTACTTACGATGTGTTGATACTAACATGCTTGCTGGTTTCATTACAGAGTTGTATTCTAAAATGCTTATAATTTTGCAGTCTTATGAAGATATGGAACATGAATGATCTTTCGGGAGTCGTTGGGGTCTTTAACTGCCAAGGAGCAGGATGGTGTAAGGTTGGAAAGAAGAACCTCATTCACGACGAAAATCCTGGCACTATCACAGGAGTTATTCGGGCCAAAGATGTTAGTTATCTGTCGAAGATTGCAGGTGATGCCTGGACAGGGGATGCTGTGATATTCTCCCATCTTGCTGGTAAGTCTTTCTTTACGTCGATAATCGTTTAATAATTATGGTCGACTCAATTCATTGACTGATCTTTGTTGGGAAAGAATTGTAAACAACAATAAAAAATTAAAGAATGCAAGACAAAGAACATACAGATTTACGTTTAACTATGTCTACGAGCAATTTTATCAGGGAGATGAGAGGTTATATGGTGCACATTTTATAAAAACTCAATACACCATCACAATTGCATAGAAGCCATATCCTGGTTTTTTTTTTTTAAAACAAGCCAGATCCTGTTACTCAATATTTATAGCCAACACATTTCAAGATATTTCAACGATCTTAAGCTTACATTCATCATCATTCCCATTTCAGGAGAAGTTGTCTACCTCCCACAGGATGCATCGATGCCGATAACCTTAAAACCTCGAGAATATGATGTCTTCACAGTTGTCCCTGTCAAGGAACTGGTCAACGACATCAAGTTTGCTCCCATTGGTTTGGTCAAGATGTTCAACTCTGGAGGAGCTGTAAAAGAACTGAACCAACAGCCTGAAAGTTCAAATATATCATTGAAAGTTCGTGGTTCCGGTCCATTCGGGGCGTATTCCTCACGCAAACCAAAGCGAGTGTCAATCGACTCAGAGGAGGTAGAGTTCGGATATGACGAGGGGTCTGGTTTGATTACCATTAACTTGAGGGTACCAGAAAAAGAGTTGTATCAATGGGACATTAGCATTGAACTGTAAGAAGGAACTTAAAAACAGTTATTCTTGAATATTTCTTTTTAATATGATTTTTATTCTTCGATGTAACACTCTTCTTGTAAACCCATTTAATAATGGGAAGGAATAAATCTACTTTCAATAAGATTAACGAACCATATGTCGGTTCTTCTCACAATTTTGGGGTGTTTGTTCGAAGGAATTAACGAATTATTAGGAATGAATTTTTACAACTTTTTTTAAACAATCATATCCAAATGAATTATTAGAATCACTCAAAATAACCATTTATTTCTATCACTCATTTATAATAATTCATGTTTAATTATTCATTTATGACCACTCATTTCTAACCTCTCAAAATAATCACTCATTTCTAACTACATCCAAACGAGCTATTGTCTGTAATCCATTTACAAAAATCATCAACCAAAAGAGTTATTAACTACAATCCCTTTATAAATAACTATATCTAAACGAGCTATTACTAAAATTCAAATTTCTAATCATTCAAAATAACCTTTCATATATAATCATTCAAATAATCACTTTACAATTTCACATCCAAACACTTTCTTAGTGTTTAAGGTCTTATTTGTTAACAATTTGGTCTAGTTAAGTTCTTTTTGCTTGAACTAATTTCTTGAATAAAAGTTTGCAAGTTTGATAAAAATTTGAATCAGCTTTACCTGTTATGTGTAAACAAGAACTTCATGAATCTTTTGTAATAAGAGGATGGGCTGACTTTGTTTGGCCAGAAGTCATGTGTTTTGAATGTTGGACCTGATTTAGAAACATTTGTAATGTTTTTAACAAGTGTTTAGAATCTTTGGATAGTTTGTTATTACATCGTTATGTTGCCGAAATTAAAAACATAGAGGAACTAAGGGATAAAACTAAGAATAGAGATTAAACATTGCACATTGAATTATTGTAAACACGAGTAACAAATGCAATTTTTAATCATATATGTTCTAGTGCAATTAATTAATCATTCCAACAAACTATAATTTAATTTTAGTCAATCTTATTAGTAAATTCGACCAAAGCTCCTAAGCTATTTTAGGTTTCATAAATTTCAATTAGCCCAACCTAGCAAGCCATTTTAAATTCTACAGATTGATTATGATAACTAACTAAACTAGGAGTACACATAATACAATCAATTCATTCTTTTGATTTTAAGGTCTCGTCATGTTTTTATGTATATATGCAACGAATTTATTATTAATTAAATTTAATAGTCATACATTCAATTAAAAGTGATAGATTATCTATGGAACTAAAGAATATATGTTTTGATATTGAATAATAATAATCAAGTAATAATAAGAGTCGGGAATCCGGATAAATAAGCAAAATCTCACAAAAATAACATGTTCATAACTCGAGACAAGTTCTGAGAGTTTAGCTAACTATTAAAATAATAAAGGCCGACATAAAGATATAATCTAATGAGCAAAACTCGATGAAAATACAAAGAGAAGAAAAAAAAACGTATCTAAACTTGGAAAAAAGGACATATTACTCTTACGCAATAATTCAAAATACTAGACAAAGTTCTAGCATTTTGCTTCGTCATGCGGTGGACATATTTGTAAAATTTATAGAAAAGAAAAAAAATAATAAAAAGTAATAAAAAAATGAGAATTTGCATGTATAACAAAAAAAATGGCAAAGTATTTTCATTATAGTATGAAATCAAAATTAATTCATTTATAGCAAAAAAAATCAAATTGAGTTCTATCACTACTTGAATTCTATTAGTGATAGAATTCAATAAATGATAGACTAATTCTTGAGTTTTTTAGCAGTGATAGAAACCCAAATTGAGTTTTATCACTAGTTGAGTGATACAAATCAATGTGCTATAGATGAATTATTTTAAAAAATTTGCCGCAAATATAATACAAGAGGTAGAATATGCTACTGATAGTAAATTCTCATAAAAAAACTTAGATTTGAAAAGTCAAGTAGTGACAAGTTTAATTTATGGTGGTCACCTAATTAATGGTTTCTTTGACATTCAAATATTGTAAGATCATATAGTATATCTCATGACATCAGTCGAGATATGCGTAAGTTGACCCTAAGTCTTGACCAGTCACAAATATAAAAAAAAAAAAAGTATTACACAAATATTAATTTCTATTTCAAAATTAATTGACATGGCATAAATAATTCATACCTCCCATAAATGATGTGATATTTCTTTGAGATAATGTTTCTTTAAATTTACCATTCTTTAATCAAATTCCAATTTTCATATAGAAAAAGAGGGGAATAGAGTTATTGTTGCGTTGAAGCTTCATAGAGTTTTCACTAATGACGAAATGGTGGGGAAGAGAAAAACTTACCTACTTTTCCATGCGTAGGGTGTTCCTACATTTCACCTATGTGACATCATTGAATATCACACAAGTCCATTTTGTTATAAACAAAATAAGATTATAAAAAAAGAAAGAAAGAATTATGTGGCACAGAATGGTGCCAAGTAAAATGTAGGAATACCTTACACATAGACAAATAGCTAAGGTTTTTTTGGCAGAGGATAAAGGTATTAATGAATCACGAGCTTGTCTCATTCACATTTTATTCGAAATATTTCTCTTTATGAGACAAAATTTCCATTCTATGGCTTTGCTATTTTTTGTCAAATAGAAGTTTCCTTGGCATATCACCCACATGCCAACTTATCTCATTCAATGATCCAAATTAGAGTACACAATTTGGGTTCTTTTAAAGTTTTTATTCTACCATATGTTCTCTGTCAACATCTTCTGTTCAAAGTTAAGTTTATGAGTGTTTAGATTAATTTACACGTATCTCGATTATTGTTATCGTCTAACCCAACAATATTTTGACGTTAAAAAAAATTTATATAAAATTATTTTCTAGGTAAATGACAATCATAGATTAAACTCATAATCTTTTTAATCCACAATATTATCTTTAACCACTAGACTGCACTAGAGTTTATGTTCATGTTTCTTTTAATGTTTATAAGCTAAATTACTTTATAGATTAAATTTTGTTTCACTATCTAGGATTCTAGACACTATAATTTTTTTTCTTCGAGTGTTTGAGTCACCTATGTATATATTAACTATTTTCACGAGATATACCTTCTAACTCTATGACATTTGGATATCAAAGAAGTTTAAAGAGAATTATTTAAAGTTAGATGACAAATTATGAATTGAAAGCATAATTTCTTAAATTCTCAAAATTATCTTTAACCATTTGGTCAATCCAAAGTTCACTCTAACTTATAATTTTTTAGGACTTCCAAAATTGAGACTAAGTAGACTAGATAAGATATTAATATGTTGAATTTAGACTTATCTCTTTTATCACATCATTGTTCTTTTCACTCCACCCTCACAAGATGCCAAATCCTTCCCTTGTGTGTTGTTTTTTTTTTTGTTTTTTTTTTTTTTGCTGTTGGGACTTCCATCCATTTAGAAAAACAAATACAACACTCAACCTAGAGAATGAAATTTGTTTGAGATGAGAATGGAGTGGGTACTCACCAATATCAATGGTTAAGAACCTTTCACAAAAAAAAAGTAAATAAACAAACAAATGAAATCAAATGCTAAAGGACATTTTCAAGATGGTTTTATCAATAGGAAAGGACAAGACACAAAAGGAAAGTGAATCAATTGATGTGGGAGTATTATTTTATCCTAATTTCTTATTACTTTAAATGTTAGTACTTTTATTTTTAATTTTTTAAATTTAAATTTATATTTACACTCAAATTCTCTAGGGTTCATCTTCTTTTAAAGAATTTTTTTTATAATAAAATTAAAAAATTAAAACATTTTTTTTAAAAAATTATTATTATTTATTTCAAATTTTGATTTAATTTTTAAAAAACATACATAAGAGACACTCAAGATAACAAACAAGGAAAAGTATAAATTAAAATAAAATATTTAAGTTTAAGGAAAAAAAATTAAACAAAATAAATGGCAAAAGTTCTCAATTAAATATAGGTCTTAAAGCTTCTTTTTTACTTTTTTATATCAATAAACGTTCGAATCAGTTTATTATTTATGTACTTCTACTATTCTTACGAGCCATAATTCTATCTTACAATATTTATACATAAAGATGGCGCTATAAATTAAAATTTCTTTTTATAGTCTCAATTGCTTTTCTTGTTTTAATTTTTCATTCACTTTTGCAAAAGTTTTTTTTAGTAAAATAATATAGATTATAAACCCATTCAAATTTTACAATGGTTTTAAAGAAATTCAGATATTTTCATAGGGTTAATTTTTTATTAAATAAATTCCAAACCACTAAACAAAAAAAACAAAACAAAATTCAGGTGCGTTGTATAAAATTGTTTTATGATATCATAAATCGTAGTTTGTTTTAAATAAAAGTTGAATACACATTGTGATTTTTGAATGATAGAAATTGATCATTGTATATAGAAATATAAGAATGAAAATGAAAGAAGGGGGAAGTACCTATGCAACTATGAAATGTGTAATCCCCTTTGGGCTTTTTGAAAGGTTATTTGTTATTCTATTTGGTCTTTTATGTAGTGAAAGGTCAAATAATAATTTGGAGAGAACTTTACTTTCTGTAATTGTTTTCATTTTTAAAATTTTTTAATTATAATAAGTTGTTAAAAAAAATGAATATTAAATTTTTTAATTTTGTGTTATCAGTAAACTTATAATTTTCGAAATAAGAACTAACTTAATGGTTCAAATAATCTTGAAAAATTAAGAGGTCAATTTATGGTGGTCACATACTAAAAATTAATTACTCGGTATTTTGCTGACATAAAAAAAATAAATAAATATTATGGGGTCAAATGTAATGTCCCTAGACAATAGTCAAAGTTAATTTTGCATATTTTCATAATTGTTTTTTGGACCAACTCTAACTCTCTTTAGCACCTCAAATACAAATTTAGTAAACCAACTAACTCAATTTAATGCATAATCAAGGCAATTTGGATCAAGGTGTTTGAATGGTTGGACAACGATTAGCAGAATCCCACATTTAGTAGAAGTGGCTCTAAAAGGCGCCAACAAATATTCTATAAATACTCTAACCTTTATAATTATATCAAACCACTCACAAACTTTTCCAACAAAACTAATGTTTTTAGGTACATCTACTCATAAAATCAAATGTTGTCATCTTCTCTCAACCCCTTGTACATGGTTCGAGTTGGATTGTGTTATAGAATTTTTTTGGACTAACTCAAATTTTTGAGTTCGGTCAATTTGCAATCCATCTAACCTTATATATTAGAGCAACCCAACTTATATAATTTCGAATTGGGTAGAGTTTTCGAGTTATATCAATATCTTATTTCATCTGTAAAATGCAACTCATAACCAAAAATAAAAAAAAAAATTTATACTTATATCTAGATTACATATCTTATTAATAAATATTCCTTGTCAATATGGAACTAACTCATTAATTAATCTTACACATGAATATACACGCGTACATATATATATATACTTCTTATTTGAGATTAATTTACTAACCCAGAATTGATCCAACTCAAAAAAATTATAAAATCATAATCAAACTCAATAAAAAATACTCACATTATCGATTCTTTAACAGGCCTCTACTCCAACAAACTTCTCCTCACCTTATCCATTCAAACACCATAGAAAGACCAACAAAATATAAATTCTTATTACTATTTTGAGAATCCAAAACAATGGAGGTAGACATTGAGAGGGCCCACCAAAAGGAGCACGCGCCGCAGCGATAAAACCCTAATATTCAAACCCTGAGAGCCCGAAATGATCCACTGAATCATCTTCTTCCTTCCACATTTCCACACTGAAACTATACAATCCATTCGAGCTCTGCAAAACTCTGATCCTTCCATTTTCATCTTCCAAAACCTTCGAATCTAATCTCCCAGTCTTCAACGCCTTCAACATTCCTGTTCTGCTCTCGGAGCAGAGCTGAGAAATGGGTTACTGTTTGATCCCATCTCAATCTCTCACCGCCAAGTCCATTCTGTATCGACCGTCTTCCATTCCTGGCTCTTTCGGTTCCCGTTTCTCCAATCTCCGCTGTTTTTCGTATTCGAGCCTATTCGGATCGAATTCACTCAAGGTTCATCCATGGCGGCACCGGATTTCTCCGTTTGGGAGGCGAAATGGGTTGGTGGTTCGATGCGAGAATAAGGAGGAGAGTACAGGAGGGAAAATTGGGAAGAGGACTGATTTGAAGAAGATTATGATTCTTGGTGCAGGGCCCATTGTGATTGGGCAAGCGTGTGAGTTTGATTATTCCGGTACTCAAGCTTGCAAGGCGTTGAAAGAAGAAGGATATGAAGTTGTGTTGATTAATTCGAATCCGGCTACGATTATGACGGACCCGGATTTGGCTGATAGAACTTATGTTACGCCAATGACGCCAGAGCTTGTGGAGAAGGTTCTTGAGAAGGAGCGGCCAGATGCTCTGTTGCCGACGATGGGCGGGCAGACGGCGTTAAACTTGGCTGTTGCTTTAGCTGAAAGTGGTGCGCTTGAGAAATATGGGATTGAGTTGATTGGAGCTAAGCTTGATGCAATTAAGAAAGCTGAGGATAGGGAGTTGTTTAAACAGGCTATGAATAACATTGGGATTAAGATGGCTCCTTCAGGGATTGGGAATTCGCTTGAGGAATGTGTTGAAATTGCTAGTGAGATTGGAGAATTCCCTTTGATTATTAGACCCGCTTTTACATTGGGAGGTACTGGAGGTGGGATTGCTTACAATAAGGAGGAATTCGAGTCGATCTGTAAGGCGGGTTTAGCGGCGAGCTTGACGTCTCAAGTTCTTGTAGAGAAATCTTTGTTGGGTTGGAAGGAGTATGAGCTTGAGGTCATGAGGGATCTTGCTGACAATGTGGTGATCATTTGTTCCATTGAGAATATTGATCCAATGGGTGTTCATACAGGGGATTCCATAACTGTGGCACCTGCTCAAACTTTGACTGATAAGGAATATCAGCGGCTTAGGGATTATTCCATTGCTATCATTAGAGAAATTGGTGTTGAGTGTGGTGGTTCAAATGTGCAATTTGCTGTCAATCCAGCTGATGGTGAGGTGATGGTGATTGAAATGAACCCGAGAGTTTCGAGGTCCTCTGCTCTGGCTTCTAAGGCTACTGGTTTTCCGATTGCGAAGATGGCTGCTAAGTTATCAGTTGGTTATTCATTGGATCAGATTCCGAACGACATAACTAAGAAAACGCCTGCAAGTTTTGAGCCTTCAATTGATTACGTTGTGACAAAGGCAAGTAGTTCTGACTTGAGCTTTTATTTTAATTGTCATCTTTTTTTGAACAGGAAATGACTTCATTTATAGTATAAAGAGAGGTGGTGAAACTCCGGACACCTATAGATGAATTACATGAGAAAATTTCAATTGGATACAAAATAAGATAAACTATACGAAGAAGGAAGGTGTTTATTTTAATTATTATCTTTCGAGTGGAGTGGTTTTGGAATCGAAAGTAATGGTATATTGGTCCGGGGTTTAAACGTTATATACAGAACGATTTATATGAGAAAGCTTAGTATGGTTGTTTTTTATGATTTATTTAAAACTTCAACTTTCATGGGTTGGTATAGTGGTCAAGAGGCCTTTGGGCAATTTAGAGGTCATAGGTTCGTACCTAGGAATTAATTATCCACAATGACCACCTACATAAGAATTAATTTCCTATAGATTTTTTTGATAACCAAACGACCATGCAGCACTTGCCCGGACACTCACAGACAAAATAAAATTATTTCAACTTTGTCCAAAGTCAAACTCCTGAATAGTCTTTAAAGATAATTTACTTGAGCTTTTTCCTTGAATAGTCAACCGAGACTGAGAGTAACAGAGTTTTTGTATTCCAAATCTTGTCTTTGGTGTGTATAAAATCCGAGGTTGTACGTTCTTATAAATATTAGGATAGCATAGAAGAGATTTTGACTATGCATATTCTTCTTGTCTATGCCTACCAAATTAATTCAAACATTCTATATTATATTTTAAGTCTAACGAATTTGTAATCTATTGACGTATTTTTAATACACCATTCCTGTATCTTCCTGATATTTTATTCATCTTTTGATCTTCATTACTTTACTTGTGCTTCTGCTTTCTCCCCACACCTATTCCCACATGTTTACCTCTCTTCTCCCTTTAAGATATTTCTACTTGTTTTCTTGCAGATTCCCAGATTTGCTTTCGAAAAGTTCCCAGGTTCTCAACCAATATTGACAACTCAGATGAAATCGGTTGGTGAAGCTATGGCTATTGGCCGCACATTCCAAGAATCCTTTCAAAAGGCCGTAAGATCATTGGAATGTGGATACTCTGGATGGGGTTGTGAACCCATTAAACAGCTTGATTGGGATTGGGAACAATTGAAGTACAGTCTTCGAGTTCCTAATCCAGATCGCATTCACGCTGTATATGCTGCAATGAAGAAGGGAATGACAGTAGATGATATTCATGAGTTGAGTTTCATTGATAAGTGGTTCCTTACTCAGTTAAAGGAGTTGGTCGACGTGGAGCAATACCTCTTGGCTCAAAGCTTACCTAATCTTACAAAGGAAGATATGTATGAAGTGAAAAGGAGAGGTTTCAGTGATAAGCAGATAGCATTTGCCACTAAATCAACTGAGATGGAGGTCCGGTCTAAGCGAAAATCCTTGGGTGTCCTCCCAGCTTTTAAGCGGGTGGATACATGTGCTGCAGAATTCGAGGCGAATACTCCTTATATGTATTCTTCTTATGATTTTGAATGTGAATCAGCTCCAACTCAAAAGAAAAAAATCTTGATATTGGGTGGTGGCCCGAACCGTATTGGCCAGGGTATTGAATTTGACTATTGTTGCTGCCATACTTCATTTGCTCTACAGGTTTGTGTTCCATTTTTAAATAATTGAAACATGCCCATGAATTAACTGGTATAGCTTATCTTGTTGCAACATTTTTCTGTATAACCTCATTGTTGCAATCTTATATTGTTAGGTTATTTAAATTATCACTTTAAGAGATCTGTGCTGCATATATTAATTATATCATGTCCAATAGCCAACAACGGCATAGCTCGATTGACATTAAGTATGCATTTATGACTAAGAGGTCATAGTTTGACTCCTCTACCTCCAAATGATATTGAACTAAAAAAAAGTTATATCATGTACAATGGATGTTGGATGATTATCCTTAATCCTAGCTTGTACCTTTAAAGTTTCATTGAACTTCTTGTTTTTGTAGGATGCGGGCTATGAGACAATCATGATGAACTCAAATCCTGAAACAGTGTCAACAGATTATGATACAAGTGATCGGTTGTACTTTGAACCCTTGACAGTTGAAGATGTTTACAACATTATTGATTTGGAATGTCCAGATGGCATCATTGTACAATTTGGGGGTCAAACACCATTGAAATTATCTCTCCCCATACAGAAGTATTTAGATGAGCACAAGCTTAAATGTGCCAGTGGTGATGGGCACGTTCGCATATGGGGTACATCTCCAGATTCCATCGATGCGGCCGAAGACAGAGAAAGGTTCAATGCAATCCTTAAGGAGTTAAAGATAGAACAACCAAGAGGGGGCATTGCCAAGAGTGAAGCAGATGCTCTCTCCATTGCTAAGGATATAGGATACCCAGTTGTTGTCCGACCGTCTTACGTTTTAGGTGGTCGGGCAATGGAAATCGTGTACAGCGATGACAAACTAGTGACTTACCTTGAAAATGCTGTGGAAGTGGATCCAGAACGTCCCGTATTAGTTGACAGATATCTATCTGATGCTATTGAAATAGATATTGATGCATTAGCTGATTCACATGGGAATGTGACAATTGGTGGAATAATGGAACATATTGAGTTGGCTGGTGTGCATTCGGGTGACTCTGCTTGTTCACTCCCAACAAAAACGATTCCATCGTCTTGCCTCAATACTATTAGGAATTGGACAACAAAATTGGCACAGAGGCTAAATGTATGTGGGCTTATGAACTGTCAGTATGCAATCACTTTGGCAGGTGAGGTTTTCTT
This sequence comes from Sechiopsis laciniata, assembly GCA_037833695.1. Lineage (NCBI taxonomy): Eukaryota > Viridiplantae > Streptophyta > Magnoliopsida > Cucurbitales > Cucurbitaceae > Sechiopsis > Sechiopsis laciniata. The sequence continues at coordinate 6,487,059 of JBBMKA010000001.1, forward strand.
ACTCGAGGCAAATCCACGTGCTTCCCGTACGGTCCCATTTGTATCGAAAGCCATCGGGCACCCATTGGCTAAGTATGCTTCCCTTGTTATGTCTGGGAAGTCCCTTTACGAGATTGGCTTCACCAAAGAGGTGATCCCCAAACATGTGTCGGTGAAGGAAGCCGTCCTTCCTTTCGAGAAGTTCCAAGGCAGTGATGTGCTATTGGGGCCTGAGATGAGAAGCACGGGTGAAGTTATGGGTATCGATTACCAGTTTCCTATTGCATTTGCAAAAGCTCAAATCGCTTCAGGAAGTAAGCTACCACTCTCTGGAAATCTGTTCCTCAGTTTAAATGACTTGACAAAGCTCCATCTTTCCAAAATAGCCAAGGCATTTTTAGAGCTTGGATTCACCATCACTGCAACCTCTGGAACTGCCCATTTGCTTGAACTGGGAGGCCTTCCTGTCGAGCGAGTGCTGAAGCTGCACGAGGGGCGGCCTCACGCTGGTGACATTCTTGCTAATGGGCAGATTCAGTTGATGGTAATCACTAGTTCAGGCGATGATCTTGATCAGATTGATGGACGACATTTGAGGAGAATGGCTCTTGCTTATAAAGTTCCGATAATAACGACGGTTGCTGGAGCGTTGGCGACTGCTGAAGCCATAAAGAGCCTGAAGACGAACTCGGTTTCGATGATTCCTCTTCAGGACTATTTTGTTGAGGCATTAAGTGAGAGTCAGAAGGACTTGCAGTCAGCTTCTATATGATTCTGCTGTATATATATTTATTTGCTTGGAGAAACATTTTCAATTCAGAATCAAAGAGTTCAGGTATAAATTTCTTGGATTCTCTTTCAATGCATTTATTTTCCCATTTGCAATTTGACTGAGTTTTTTATTTTTTATTTTTCTTTTTTTGTTTTAACCTGCTATGGCTCTAAATAGGCAAGTTATCTGTTAAAGGGTATACAAATAACTGGTAATCCAAAGAACCTGGACTTCCTAACCCAAAACGGAAGGTCCGGATTAGATTGAGTTGCGTTGGATTATGATTTTATAATTTTCGTTGGGTTTGGTCGGTTCTTGGATTCGTCAATTTTTGGCTTGTTCAACCCAACTCGAACTAAGAATAATATTATATATGTGTGTGTAAGATTAATTAATAAAATAAGTTTCTTAGCATATTGGTTAGCAACATGCACTAATAAAATAGGTAACTTAAATTTAAGTGTCCCTAGGGATGGATGTAGTTGCCTCTGAATTGAGAGGAGCGAAGCCCCAAGTTCTCGAGTCATAAAAAAAAAAAGAACTTAAATTTCAGAATAGTGTCATGTATTTTTTTTTTCGACATATTTATGGATTATAAGTTGAATCTTATAGAGGAAAAAGAAGATTAATCTAACTCGAAAATCCAACCCAAAAATATATGAGTTTGATTGAATTGGGTTGTTCTAATATACATGGTTGGATGGATTGGTCAAGAAAAGTTCTTTAATTCGATCCAACTGAAATCATATACACCTCTATTATTTGTAGAAAAACACCAACATCAAATTGTGCTTTCTTCCATCCCATTAGTCAACTTTTATCGAGATTTCACATTTTTTCTCAGCCTCAAAAAATATTGTTGCGCAGCCTTCAAATCACTCTTGATTACTCCAATATTTCACAATGACAACATGATAGGTGGCAGATGCAAAGTTATTACAACAAATTTGACCAAATCTAATACTCTCTACTATGATAAGGCAATTTTCTATTTTGCTCTACAATTGCATGTAGTTTTATCCAATTCTTCTAGTTTTCTTCATTTATTGGCTATAATTAAGGTTCCCTAATTTTTTTGAAAATTAAAATACATCACTTTAATCTAAATCGATCACGGCCTGTGGGGCCGTCCATAGGAAGGAAGTAGCCCACCACCACAAGCAAAGGGAAACCAAATTCTCGATCTTCACTCTAACAAGTCTTTAGGTGCTTAAGGGTAATGAGTTCAGTCCATGGTAGCTACCCGTCTAAGAATTAATTTTCTACAGATTTTCTTGACATCCAAATGTTGTAGGATCGTGACATTAATTGAGGCGCGCGTAAGCTGGCCTAAATAATCATGAATATTAAAAAAAAGAGTAATAATTTAATCGACATAAATATTTTTATGATCAAGAGATTATTGTTTGAATCTTGTGTTTCCAATTATTATTATTGAACTCCAAAAAATAAAACAAATAAAATGGGAACCTCACGTAGAAGACTTGTTAACCTTTGAGATGCTTATTATTATTAATCCCTAAAAGTTACTTTCAAATCTAATCACCTATATAGAGCTGAAAATTCAACAATATATCACAAATTCATTTCTCATTTTAAAGCATTGGTACATTGATGGCTAATTCTTTTAGCATGTGCATGGAGTTGTGTTTGGTACAACAAATACTTCAATGATTCAACTTTCTCAATCGCAAGTTTTTAATTCTAGATCTTGAGACCACAAGGTTCTATATATATATATATATATATATTATTTTATTTATTTTTTTTTTTTGAGAAAAAAGGGTAAGAGTTAAGCCATGGTGTGACACCTATAACACAACAATGATGTATTGATGGCCTACCAACTATAGTAAATGAGATGTGTGAAGTTTTTCCACAAGTTCAATATAAATAATTCAAGGCTCAAGTATTTGACATGTATACAAGTTGTTTGTTTGAAAAGGGTTTCGAGAAAGGCGGCTAAGTTTTTTTTTTTTTTTTTTATTTATTATTTTTTTTTTATGTGTGAAATTTTAGGGTCAGACTTTATGTCCTTTAATATTAGTCAAGATGTGCGTAAGTTGGCATAGAAAGACACGAATATAAAAAAAATATATATGTGAACATTTTAGCATAACTTATCAAGGACATCTCGATTTTGGTTCAGTTTTTCTGGTTTTATGTCAAATCGACAACTGAATTGTTATCCCTGGATTTTTCAACAAATGAGTTAGAATCCCTCTCCAATCAAGATCAAAACCGTTGATTAACTTTTCATTTGGCTTGATTCGATTTTCATTAGGTTTTCGATTTTGATTTCAATGAGAATTGGATTTTTTTTTTTTTTCATTTTCAATTTGATTTTAGAATTTCTATTTCTTCCAAAAACAATATTTTCCATAAATAATGTAATGTTAATAGTGTTTTCACTTCATATTTCTTCCATCAAATTTTAATATTAATATTTTTTTTCCCCTTTAGTTTTTATACATCGGTTCGATTTCTATATTGATTTTTTCATCAAAAAACCAAACTCCTTGATTGAATCGATTTGGTTCGGTTCGATTTAGTCGGTTTTTGGTTTTTTGTTTCACCCCTTTCTTACATAACTTAGTAACTATAAGATTAGATTTTGAATCTATTATTTTTAATGCTAAATCACTAAATATAAAATTGAGCAAATAACCTAATTGATTTAGATATTATATTTTCGATCATAAATGTGTAAAACTAAAAAAAGAAGAAGAAAAAGAAGAAGTTAAGTTGCAAGTTTAATTCATGAACTTTTAAGTTAGTGATTAATGAATTTTTTAACTTTTAAATTTGTGATTGACAAGCTTTTGAACTTTAAAAATATAATAAATTTTAAATTTTTGCTCCATTTTATGTTTAATAGATTCTTCAGTTTTATAAAATTTCAAATGTGTTTTTATAATTTTGCAACCAATAGGTTTGTGAGTATTATAAGAAATAATTCTAAAAAAAAGTATTAAAAAAATATAAGAGTATTAAATAATTCCAAATCTATTAGACATAGAATTAAGAATTAAAGGCTCATTAGACACCAAATCAAGATTATAAAGATTCTTTAAAAACTTTTTAAGGTTTAAAATTTTATTAAATGTAAAATTGGAAGTCTATTATACACTTCCTAAAGTTTTGATTTTGGTAATAACAACCGTACTTAGGAATTATAGAGACTCGAAGCAACCTTTAAATCAAGAATATATGATAATTAAAGTTGGGAAAATTGAAGGATAAGGTCCCGTTTGATAACTATTTGGTTTTTTGTTTTTTGTTTTTGAAATTTAAGCTTATTTTTACTCATATTTCTTATAATATGCTTCATCTTTCTTATCATATATTTAATTTTTTTTTAAGAAAGTATGTGAATATTAACTAAAATTTCAAAAACCAAAAACTAAAAATAAAATGGTTATCAAATAAGGTCTAAACTTTTTTTTTTTGTGAAAACCAAACTTATCATTTTACTTCTTTTATTTTGTACAAATTGATATGATTGCTATCATCTAGCCAGCATAAATAACCATAACCATAAGAAATAGATTAACGCAAGGCATTGCCTAAACAAAAGAATCAATTTTGTTGTTAAATTTGGGTAGTAAGATAATAAGTTTTTTTAAAAAAAAAAATGAACTGATATAATAAGTTTTTGAAAAAAAAAAAAAAGAAATTGAACGAATGTGAAATAGTCGATAAGATCTGTATTTTTTTTTTTTTTTTTAATATTCTAGCAATCACACTTTCTCAACTTTTATAATTCAATTGAAAAAAAAAAATAGTCGTTGAAATAAAAATCAACAAAGTGAAGTAGTTAACATCAGTTCAGTTTGGATTTTCAGAATGGGAATCAATCCGAACTAATAAACTAGATCAAATTAATAGATGGTTTAACTTTTATAGTCAATTTTTAATTATTACTATCACTTTTAATGTTTTATGAATACATGCTTATGTCAATTAAGTATGCTTTATGTTTTATGAATAATATTTATGTTAATTAAGTATGCTTTATGTTTTATGAATACATACTTATGTTAATTAAGTATGCTTTATGTTTTATGAATGCATACTTATGTTAATTAAGTATGCTTTATGTTTTATGAATGCATACTTCTGTCAATTAAATTATGGTTTTGGTTTGTTGTTGCAACATGATTGATTGATTTCTTTTGGTTCAATATTTTTTTTGGTGGACTTGGTTTCAATTTTTGATGCATATGCAATATAAGTTTTTCTTACCAAAAAAAAAAACATTCATATAAGTAATATTTTCTCCAAGTTCTATAATAACCAAGAGTGTAGTCGAAATACTGATTATAAAATATTTTGAATGTGTGATAGTATATGAATGAAATTTATTATTGAAATTGTTAGAATACTTAAATTGTCCATGAGCTTTAAAAATAAATAAAAATTACCATATTTTTTATAATATTTAAAAATATGTTCACATTTTCAGCCTCGAACTGAGACCATAGAATTGAAATAGATTAACACCAATTAAAATAACTACCTGCGCTATAGACTCATTCTTTTGAAAATTGAGAAATCAAATAAATTAAGGGAAAAATGCACAAACCACTCCTAAACTGTGGTGTTTGTAACTATTAACACTCTGAACTTTTAATTTGAGCAATTACCTCCCCTAAAGTTTAATAAGTATTGTAATTAATCTCTTAAAGTTTCAATTTGAGCAATCACCTTCCCTAAAATTTAATAAATATTGCAATTAACTCCCTAAACTTTCAATTTTGAGTAATCACCTCACCTAAAATTTAATAAATATTACCATTAACCCCCTAAACTTTCCATTTGTCATATAATTTTTTTTTTCTTTTGAGTTAATAATTACCTTTTGGAGCTGAGTGGACTTTAAACCTTTTTTTGTTCCTATATCTATTTTAGATTATAGTTGGGGAAAGAAAAATGAATCCAGTGTGAATTAGATAAATAATAACGAAGGGTCCTCTCTCCTGAAAACTCATATGACAAAGCCTCTAATCAACAAACTTACTGTTCATCATAAATCACCAGAGAAACCAAATTCTTCAAAATTAAATCTTAGTGTATAAAATCATCAAACTTCCCGTTCATCACAAATCAACAATTAGGTTTTAAACCGAACAACTTGCTTTAAAATAAATTACAAAATAGTTGGTAGTATTATACTAAAATAATTTGGAGAAAACTATATAAATTGGAGAAAGTTTTATTTTTGTTTGCTAGGTTTGAAGTGACAATATAGTATGTTTTTAAATATTAAAAAGTAATTGTTGTTTCAAAAAATAAAAATAAAAAGCAACACATTTATTAAATTTTAGGGGAGGTGATTGCTCAAAATTGAAAGTTTGTGTGGTTAATTGCAACATTTATTAAACTTTAGAGACGGTGATTACTCAAATTGAAAGTTTAAAAGAGTTAATTGCAGGGAAATGATTACTCAAATTAAAAGTTTAATGGTTAATTGTTACAAACATTATAATTTAAGGGTGATTTGTGCACTTTTTCCATAAATTAATTGAAAAAAGATTGAAAAAGATTTAATTAATTTATTTTTTTTCATTTTTGTCACTGAATCATAATAAAAATACAACCTCTGGGTCCCGCCTGTAACCCTCGTCTCGTTTGGTCACTGAATGCGGTGTCAGAACTATTAACTTAGCAAAATGTGAATGTAAATCACCTAACAAATTAAATAAATAAATAAAATCACTTTTTTTTTTTTTAGATTTTTAAAAAAAATATCACAAACACAGAGAAAATATTCCACTGTAGACATTATGTAACACAAATAATTTACATAAATATATTTATATTTTTATATAATATGGATAGATAGAAGGCCAAGAAGGTGTGTGCATAATTTTCCCACCGACGCCAGATTGATTGAGCGGTCTGGTCGGGATCGCCGCTGTCGCCGTCGCCACCTCCACCGCCACCGTCATCGCCGCCGTCGACTTCGAAATCCTGGCTGTATCCATATTCAATCAAGTCTCCGGAGGGAGAGAAATGACGTCGTCTGCAGGCGGGATGTACATGGCGTTCTCTCCCTCTCCGTCGGCTCCTCACTCTCCTCATCTTCCCGGTCTTCGCTCTCCGTCATCTGCTTCTGCTGCTGCTATACTTGAGCAAGAGAAGTAATCAATCGAATCCTCTTATTTCTCTGTTTTTTTTTTTTGGTTTTTTGGTTAGATTTGTTTGTTGCTTTGTGAGATCTGTGATTTGTGTTTACCGATCTGTGTGTTAGCTGTTGTTTTTTATCAGTTCGGTTTTGTTTATGATTGATGCTGTTTGATTTTGTATGATCGGTTGCTTTGTTACTCATCTGACTGATCTGCTTGCTAGTTCGTTCCTAAAACTCTGTTGTTATGGATTTACTTTAGTTTAATATCTTGTTCGATGTGCGTCTTGTTTGACTGTATGTTCGGTTTTGTTTATGATTGATGCTGTTTGATTTTGTATGATCGGTTGCTTTGTTACTCATCTGACTGATCTGGTTGCTACTTCGCTCTTAAAACTATGTTGTTATGGATTTACTTTAGTTTAATATCTTACTTGTTCGTTGTGCTTCTTGTTTGATTGTTTGATTTTAGTTGTTGTAAGATCTGAGTATATTTTCATCTTTTTTGTTGCTTGTTTGTACATCAAACTATGTTTGTGGAGTAATTATATTATGACGAATTATTCATTTCAGTTTGTTTACCATTTTTTGTTTTTGCAGGTATCTCTCTGAGTTGTTGGCTGAGCGGCAGAAACTAAGTCCATTTATGCCTGTGCTCCCTATTGTTTATCGCTTGCTTAACCAAGGTGAATTTCGTAGCCTCAACGAAGTAACTTGTTGTGAAATAGTTTGCTTGCATCGTTGTTTCTCATTCAGTCATTTGGTTGATGCGCCGGAAATCTTTGGGATGAAACATTATTGCCCATTGAAAATCAGAAATGAACATGGTTGCTCAATTTATGGGTGTGACTGAACTAATCTAACTGAAACTAAATCCAATAATTGAACGTGATGAGCTCTGATCTAACTTGAATGATTCTGCTTGTTTTTCCTTTTCTGCTTAATGGCTGTGCATATTGCATTAAACGTTTTTTGTGTTTGTGTATACATTATCTTGATAGTTGATAGGAATTAACCAAAGTGATTAAATGGATGTGCATAACACCTTTTGTGTGTCTGTCTTACATCTTATAGACCGATCTAGAAGCTTACGAGTTTAGATGTAAGCTCACATGTAAGTGCTCTAGTGAAGTCATCCAGAATTTCAGTATCAAATCTAACTTATTACACTTTCAAGTCCCTTTCTTGGCGTCATTGAGAACTTATCCTTTTTCTAAAAAAAAAAAATCCCTTTGCCTTTCTATCTTTGTATTTGTCTTTCTTAACTCGTCTTACATGGTTTCTTGACATCTTGTATTCATAAATATAAATTTGTCTATGACTTGATGGATAATCTAATATACCAGTTAATCCTAACAATTAATTACAAGTTATGTGGTTTCTTCTACCACTGCCTCCTGTCTTCGTTTGTTTTTTTAGTTTCTTTCTACAGCCTATGAACTTCCTTTCTCAGCATTTGGTGGCAATATTACATATTGATATTGCTCTGTAATATTGGGGTTCAAGTACTTTAATTCTTACTTTTGAACATTAAATTTATTTATTTAGGATATTTTTTTACTGACTCGGACGTAAAAAAAACACCTTGTTGTGTGTCCATTATGTGGTAACTGCTAACTATTTAACAAATGCGCTGACTGGTACATCTTCTTCTTGAAAATTGACATTTTTGGAGCAGAAATATTGCGTGTAACCACACTATTGGGGAAGGCATCAGTTTTAGGTCAAAGTGGGCTTGAACATGCCAGCCCCCTGGCTTCTGGAGGAATATTTTCAAATGCAGGTGCTGACATGAGTGGATGGCCATCACGGTTCCAATCAGAAGTACGGATACTAACCATTAACATAACCTTACTGTCCATCTAATTTACTGTACTTGAGAAGCATTTCTGACAATTTTCTTAACATTTTTTTGCTAACTCATAACATTTACTTGAGTCATTGAGTGCGCATAATCTAATTTTACTTGGGGATAAACGAGTCTCAGTTTTTTCTTCTCTGATGCATTTTATTTTTTCACTTAGTTTTTTTTAAAAAGTTTTTCAGCTTCTCTATTGATTCTAACAAATTGGTTCTTCACCTTCAGCTGTCTTGATAAACAGGATTACGATGTCCATTAAATTCTGAGGAGCTTGCTTACTTTTCAAATTTGTCTTTATGTGTGTGGCAAACTCTATGCGTGAGTAATAATTAGTTGGCTTGACTCAGATTTTTTGTTTTTTAGTGACAAGGACTTGTATTCTAATATAGAGTGCTGACTCATTAGTTAACTTTGGTTTATCCCTTGTCTATCTTGGCGAAGGTGCTTTTCAAGAAGCTCTACTTGGTTGCTCACTTGGAATTTTAAAATACATAAATAAGTGGTCCTAAAAGTAATTTATGTCAGTACTAGCTCATCCATATGATTGTCTAAGGGTGTGTCTTCATTAAGTTAAAAAAGAATTAGAGAAAAGAAAAGAAGTACGCTACATCAAGATCCACTACAATGTTTAAATGGTTGTGGGATTACTTGTACTTGGAGCACCAAAATATTCACACGTTCTTTACATGAATATGATGTTGTTTCTCAAGGTATGTAGTGCATTCAGTACTCTATTCTTTTCCCCTTGGTGCTGTTCTTGAATCTATAACTTCGATATGTATCGTTTCTGAAAAGATATCCCATGTTCTTTGTATCGAAATTATGTTGGCTGTTAAATATATCTTAAGTAGGATGATTGCATTCGTATTAATTTTCTGGTTTGAACTCTATATGATGCTATGCCATGCAGATGTCAGGTTTATTACAACCCTCATCAGCACAAACTTGGCTAAGTTCCCAAGGTAGTTCATCAGGTCTTATTGTGAAGAGAACCATCAGAGTAGACGTTCCTGTTGACAACTACCCTAGTGTATGAATTAGCTTTGCGTTTTATATGTTTGTCTGTTTTATATGAATTGGTAATGCTAATTACTTTTTTTATTCTTTCCCTACCTTATTTTGCTAATGGAAATGAATTGAACTTTGTTTGTAGTATAACTTTGTCGGCCGCCTCCTTGGACCTAGGGGAAATTCTCTCAAGCGAGTGGAGGCAAGTACTGATTGTCGAGTTTTGATTAGAGGGCGTGGTAGCATTAAAGATCCAACTAAGGTAATTTACTATAAATTTTCATTTTTCTGTTGTGTTGCATATCGTGATTCTGCTATAAAACATTTTGCATATCCTTTGTCTTGATTGTAAAATTAGTTTGGGCTGTTAATCTATTATAAATATAGGTAAATGTATATTTCTAAACTTATGAGATGGTCAATTTTTATTCTTCAAGTTTGATCAATTGCACCCTCATTAAGAACGGTTGCAATGCCATTTTTCCATATAAATAAATCAAATAACTTATTCCGTTAAGATTTCTATTTTCTGTTGAAAAATTGTAGAAATCAGGGAATATTGGAGAAATTGTTGCAACTAACTCCTATAATTAAATTTGGTAACTGTTCTATGAATTCTTTTTTTAATAAATTTGATTGGAGGAGGGGAGAGATAAATCGTCCTCTCGTTTCTTCTTATTTCTTATTTTTCTCTAATTACTCATCCAGTCAGCTTGTCTTCTCTTTTAGCTGTTTCTCATATAATTTTTTCTCCATTTCTTCTTGACCCTATTTATTTTTTATTAATCACAATTTACAATTTAGTATTTAATTTGTTTTTATTTTATTAATTAAAAAACAATCATAGTCTTTGTTTTACTTCATTAAATCTATTTTTTTAATTATTTAGGAGATTTTTCGTATTTGAGTTGTTGATAATCATTTTCTTGGGAGTCTTCTTTTTTTGTAACTCTTTGGCTCGTTGGAGAAACCATTATAAGTTAGCCTAGTGGTCAAAGAAAGACTTGGGATCTAAGAGGTTATGAGCTCAATCTATGGTGGCTACCTACCTAGAAATTAATTTTCTCGAGATTCCTCAACAACCAAATGTTGTAGTGTCATCAAGTAGTTTGTTCACTAAAAATAGTCAAAGTGTGCGTAAGCTGACCAGGACACTAACGAATATAGAAAAATTCCTTGGCTTGTTGGAGTTCTCATCTCTCTATTTCTCTTTTTATTGCCTGTTTTAAAATTCAGGTTTCGTATCCCATGCAAAATATTAATCATTAAACTTCTCCAAATAATGTGATCAAGGACCTCCATCGCCTTCCTACACATGATGCAACACAAAGGTGGCCCCCATTAAGGAAGTAACCTTTCTCGAAATCTTGTCTAAAGTATTAGTCTTGTCGTGAAGAACCTGCCAAATAAAAATGAAGCAAGAGTGGATTCTCCCTCGAAAGAAAATAAATAGTTAACTATAGATACGGACAAAAAATGACAGGAGATCCCTCAGGGTGACTAGGAACCCAACAAAAAACATCCTTGATCGGGGTTGCAGCAAAAATAGCAAGGACCATAAGGATACCTAAAGTTGCAATGCCCCTACACACAATACTCAAAATGAAGAGAACCGTACTCGATCATAATGACTTTGTGCTAGAGAGAAGCGAGTTGATGGAGAAAATTCTGTAAGGCCCGTAACCACTTAGCGACTCCTAAACCACATTTGATCAAGTCCTTAACCAAACGAGCTTCTTCCCCACTCCTCAGACCCCTCTTAAAGGAAATCCCTTATCGGCTTCTTAAAGCTCTTACGTGTCGACTCATGAATCTTGAAACGAGATAGGAAATAAGTAGAGATACCACTTAGGACCGCCTAAATAAGAGTAAATCTTCCCTCTAGGAAAGAAACTTCTCTTCCTGAAGATAAGCCTTTTACAAATTTTACTCACCAAAGGCTCTAAAAAAAAGGAGGATATAGGCGAATGCATGCCTCAAGGAAAAACCAAGATAGGACAACGGAAAATTACCCATCTCACACCCTTTTGAGGCTGCCCATCTATTTCAAAGAAATTGTTAGTCAATATATCCCCTATTATAAAATTTAAAAACTTAGAAAAAAAGGTTGAGTATCATACATAAAATGCTAGGTTCTAAAGGGGATTGTTGGTTGATATAATTAAATTTACCAATCCACCGGCTTTAAGCTTTTGGGTTGATTGGTGATTGAACATGTTTCAGCATGGCATCCGAGGTTGAGTATCATACATAAAATGCTAGGTTCTAAAGGGAATTGTTGGTTAATATAATTAAATTTACCAATCCAACGGCTTTAAGCTTTTGGGTTGATTGGTGATTGAACATGTTTCAGCATGGCATTCGAGGAGGAGGTCTGATATGATCCAAGATCTAGATTATATAAAAAGGTAAAAGAATACAAGATAAACCAAGATTTGATAGGTCTTGGAAC
>JBBMKA010000001.1:6503760-6515857 GCA_037833695.1 Sechiopsis laciniata
AATTGAAACTTACTCTCCAAGTAATTGCTAACATACCCTTATATTATTCCTATTTCTACTAAGACCCAACCCTATCAAGGTCCTGAATCAAGTGCAGTTGTTTTCCTCCCCAATTAAATTGAATTCCATTTGTAGGGCATTTCTCCAATTTCCAACCCCACGAATGAGAGAGAGCGTTGCTTGATATAATTAAATTTATCTCAACCCACCAACTTTAAACTTTTGGGTTGATTGGCAATTAAACATGTTTAAACAGGAATTGGCTCGGCCATTATGCCAACAAGGCCTATATTTTTGTTGTATATAGAAATCAAGCATTCATCGAGGGTTTATAAGAAAACAGTCGAACAAAAGGAGTCAAATGAAAAAAAGGGATCCAATATAACAAAATGAGACCTAAAGGATAATTATAGAAGTTCTTTTGCACCACACCTCCTCCCATGATCTCTAAGATCCCCTAAATTCCTATTGTTTTTCTCAAACTAGAGCCTCGAAGAATAGCAGAAACACCTGCAAGTCACAACAAAACGTCCCTTTTCATGAAAGGGGGAGTGAAGAACAACTCCTTCAACCCTGGGAAAAAAATATTTGGAGTTTTATGAAAGAAAATATTTTGAAGTGTAATTCGGTCTTTCAAAAATGTTGAGTGGGGAAAATATTGTCTCTCTTCATTTTGCTCTTTCTTTATACTTTCTTGCATGCTCCTTTTAGGAAACTTTGAATTGATTTTTCTTATGTAGCATAGTCACGCTTCTTGTCTTCAAGTGAGATGAAATATATATGTTTAATCTCCTTCAGGCATAAACTTTATGTATAATATTGTATGCAATGATTTTTTTAATATAATTTTAAAGTAGCTTATACAAGTCTTTCCCCTTGTTATGCTTAGGAGTAAACTTTTATTCTGTAGCGTTAAAATATAAGAATCGATATTCAGTGTATGATGAAGTTACCAAGTTTATTTTGTTGTGTATCTTGTAGGAAGAAATGATGAGAGGAAAAGCAGGTTACGAGCATTTGAATGAACCTCTCCACATCCTAGTTGAAGCAGAATTGCCAGTTGAAATTATTGATGCTCGCCTTATGCAAGCCCGCGAGATTCTCGAGGACTTACTCAAACCAATAGTGAGTATCTTATGAACTCTTGTATATCTTGGTTGCAAGCTTGGTGACTTAATTCTTCTTACTGATATCATTTCCTTTTTTATTCTCCCTATTAAATTATGTATTTAGGATGAATCTCATGACTTCTACAAGAAGCAACAGCTACGAGAGCTAGCTTTACTCAATGGCACGCTTCGTGAGGAGGGTTCGCCTATGTCCAGTTCTGTGTCTCCCTTCCACAATAGCCTCGGAATGAAGAGGGCGAAAACTAGGGGGTAAATGGAACCACTTCATAGGAGAGGCTTTTGGAGATCGTTTTCTAGTGTCTGGGAGTAATCAGCAGTCCCATTCCAAGGTGTTGCCTGCAGCCAATGCCTTAAACTGCAATCGGGGCACTCGCACTCTTACGTGCAGGTTCTTACTAAATTTATATGGTGTGTTTATGTAATATGTGGAAGAGAAGGTAATGTAATGACATGGAAATGTCAAGCAGTAAAGGATTACTAGCGATTGGGGGGCTTGCTTGAATATATATATATATCGATATATATATATTTGTTGCTTTGCAGTTAATGGTTTGAAAATCTCTTCAACAATTTAATGTGTGTTTATGTACTAGGCTTTTTTTAAGGTTATGATGGAAGTTCTGATATTATGTGTAGGTTGTTGGGTTCTTTTCGGACTCGAAAAGAAAAAGGGTTAAGTATTGTAAGGAAATGTGTAGCACAGGGAACATTTATTTATTAAGTTGTCTTTTGCTTCTATTGGTATTGTTTTGTACTATGTAGAGTATAAATATTTTCCCCCTTGAAAACATTTGTTATTATTTCTTTCATTTTAGTCCACTCTTTGTTCGATAAGATTTGTATTAATATCATTGTTGAACTGCAGTTGTGTGCTCTGGGATATTACTAAGTTGCATCTTAACTGATCTTTTTATATCAGTTGTGTTTGCAAGTTGTTGAAATATGTTTTTAAGGCAGATGTCTCCTCAGTAACGGCCAGGAACTTGAGACTCATTGAGTTATGTTTAGATCGATGATAATTTGTTGACGGGTCGAACCCGATGGTCGGCCTGAAGATGCTGCTGCAGCTCAAACACCATTTTCATGACAAGGTTTGAGTTCTCTTATCTTTGTGCTTGTATTTGATATCAATATAATGAATTGGACATACTCTTATCTAGGCAAGTATATAAACTGTATTGGAATAGTTGTAAATAATTATTGTAAATGAATGTTAGGCTTCTTTTGAGCTTAGGTGGTATAACAAAATGTTCTCTTTGGAATTAGGAAATTACATATGATATTTTCTTCATTTGATTAGTATTATTACTATTATTGATTTCATTTTCTTTTATCTCTTCTATCTTGTTTTACCCTTAGTTTATCTGTGTTTATAAATTTTGGAGTGTAGGATGGTTTGGACTTTCCATGTGTGTTTTATTAGACTTTCCAAGTCGAATATTCTTTAAAAAAAACTTGGCTCCTTTCAACTAAGAACAATCAAGTTTTGTGCGTACAATGTAATGGTTTATTTATGATTACATTTAGGCACTCATTTAAAACAATGTGCTTGATGCAATTTAGATTTGAATGAATTTTTTTATTATTTGATTTTTCTATTATGATGTACTTCAATTGAATTTTTTCGATGATATATAAATATGATTCATATCGATATGATATCAATATTATATTAGTGCTTTATATCAGATTTGTGCTGAAATATGGTCGATGTTATTTTTTAAAAAAGTATTATTATTAAAATGATATTCCTAATACAAAATATATTATTAATATATCAATACTTTATATCTAGTATAACAGATATATCTAAAATAATGTGTATTATTGATATATTTTATTCTTTTTCAATTCAATCCCATTTGTTTCTCTTCGTTTTGCAAAATGAAATTCATAATTTAAACTGTAATTATACAAACCATATAATATAACATTCATCAATTCTTTTTGGTATATAACTCTCATTCTTACCTTCACCTTTGTGAAGTCATTTTTAGTTATCAACTTTATAACTTGTAGGTTACTATAATTTATTTTTTTTGTATTAAAATATAAAGTACTAAAGTTAGACACAGGCTACCCCAACAATGGTAAAATTTGTATAACTAAAACAAATGTAAAATTTTTGTTGTATTTACAAATTTGAAAAACTCTTGAGATAATTTGAATTCATAATTTTTTTTCTTACAAGTTCTTATTAGTCAAAAAGAAGAAAAAACAATTCCTATACCATTACACTCCCTAGTTTTATGGTAAAATTCTAATTTTTTATTCTCAACTCACTTCTGCTGTCAGTTTCAAAAAAAAAAATGAAGCTGTCATTGATTCATTCTTGAAGGCCCAATTGGCTGCCTCTAATATTGGACCAATAGACCCTATAGTAGGCCATTTGCTACCATTTCCCTAATTCTTTTTCGAAAGATTCGAACAATCTTATCATCTCATTCAATAAATAATAATAATTAAAACCACAAAATATTGATTTTGTGTATTTACAAATGCAGTGGTAATTTTCAAATCATTCTTTCAAATATAAATAAGAAATAGAAATAAAACTAAAGAAGGTAGGAAACATCAAACCTTATTGGTAAAATTAAAAAATGACAAAATATGGTGTAATTAAAGAAAAAAGGCATAATAATGAGTTGCAGAGAAAGGGCCAAGGAAGCTAATGAATGAAGTGTGTGTGTCCAAAAAGAGAGAATCAAAGAAGCAGATAGCTGAAGGGAAATGATTACACCTATAAATATTATTCAACACATCTCTTCTCACCTTCCATCCCATCCCATCCCTTTCAAATCATTAATATTATACATCAATCAATATGTTTTTTCTTAATTTATTCCTGTGTTCTGATTAATTTAAGTATATTTTAACTATTTTAAGAAATAATTTATCTTATCTTACAATAATTAGTATTAAAATTATATAAAATGATTTTTAGGTAGTTAGTCACTGGAGATTGAATTTATAACTCTTTTGCTTTTTATGACTTTCTTGACAGCAACTAAATATGGTTTTTAATGTTACTTACTAGATTTTGAAATAGGATTATCTTTAATTTCTAGCCTCGTCTAAGAATAAAAAATATTTTTGGATTAAGCAATGTGTGTCTTCATAATTGGCTAGGGTTTATGGTAAAGATTAAATATGTGTTAAGATTAAACACATGAAAAATATGTTTAGATTGTTTAGTTTTGGGTTTTCAAAATTATTGTAATCTTTAATTTAAAAAATCATTTTGATTGTTATTGATTATATTCTAATGAAGACATGTATTCAAGTTGCATATATTGACAAGAATATATGAGCAATTAGCAAAATAACAATGCTCAAGTAGCAATATAAACTCAAGAAATAGTTATTTGATAATTGTTTTTTTATTGTGCTTGTTTTTTTTTAAATCATATTTCTTTCGTGAGTTCTCTTTTTTTTTTTTTCGATAAGAAAATATTAAAATTCATAACCAAATTTTAAAAATACACGTAAAAATTTATTAGTAAAACCAAAGAAAAATATATGTGAAAGTTATATTTAGATATTTAATTTTCTAACAAAAAAACTAAATGATTATCCTATAGAATCAAACAGGTAATAATCTACCCAAAAACAACATTAGAGTAGTTTTGCTTTTTTCACCATCATAGATTGGCTTAAAAACTCAATATAGTTTTGAAAACTACAAAATATGAGTTTTTTCTATGATAATTACTTATACATAAATAAATTTTTCATCGATTTATTTAAAAAAAAAATGTTGTATGGTCAAATAATTTTTTTTCTAAAAATATTTGTTTGAATATAGAATTATGAGTGGTTGTGCCGAATTTATTTAGATAGATGAGTTTATGAATAATTATGAATGATTATGAATAATTACAAATAGAACTCCAATGGTTATAAAGAATTAGAAACTTGTTTAACTAGAGAACCCTTTTATCCAAACACCCCTCTATCCCAAAATCCCTATCATTTTTATCCAAACACCCCTATCATTGTTTAACTATAGAATCAAATAGAACTCCAATGGGTGGTTGACAGGAGGGGTTAAGCCAACCCTTTTATCCAAACGCCCCTATCATTTTTATTAGGTTAAAATAACATTTTAGTCTCGAGACATTTAGCATTGTTCTATTTTAATTCACAAACTTTTAAATGTTCAATTTTAAGTTTTAGATTTTCAAGTTTGTTTCATTGGTTCTTTTAATTTTTCAAATGTTCAGTTTTAATTTTTAGATTTGCAAAAAAGTTTAAAATGGACCCATGTGATAAACTTGAATTTAATATTAATTGAAACTGAATCAATAATAATAATAATTTTAAAATAAGTAAAAGAAAATATATGAAAATATTTCTAAAATTTATAAAGAAATATATTAACATCAAAACAAAAAACAATAAGAACCAACTTTAATTTATTATTATTATTATTATTTAAGTTTAGTGACTAAAATGAGACATCTGAAAACTTAAGATCAAAATAATACAAACTTAAAAGTTTGAGATCAAAATAGAACAAATTTAAAAGTTTACAGATATAAATTGGATTCTAAAAAATTTAGTGACCAAAATAAAATAAAAATTCAAAAGATAATAACCGAATTGATATTTTAATTTTTTTGGTATTAGTTTTTATTTTGAAATAGAAAACCCGGGATATTCAAGTTTCCATAGCAATGGTAAAGGAAAAGAAAGGGATAGGCAATTGTAGGGTAGGGCATGTGATCCCACGTGACCATTGGCAGAAGAGGGCTACCCTACAGCAGGCAGAGTCTAGGGTACAATTATATGCCCATTATGCAACTCTCTTCATTTAATGCCCAAACAAACATTTTCTCTAAATTAATAAAATTTAAAAATAAAAATAAATTAATTAATTAAATACCCTTATTTTGACAGCCCTCCAAGTCAGAGGCAGAAAGAACGTTAACGACATGTCGCTTTTAACCCACACAAAACCACCCAATACTCCAATCACTAACCAACAAATCCTAAACCAAACACTTTTTTTTTTTTTACCTCCTTTTTACTTTCTTTGTTTTTCATTTTCTTTGTTTTGTTCTTGAGATGGACAAATAAGGGTTTTCAATCAATTTATTCTTCAATGAGGGTTTTTGAAAATTGGGCTTCTTTGTTCTTGTTTAGTTTTAGTATGGGAAATTGTGGGTTTTGTTTGATTTTAGTTTGTTTGATAAAGGGTTTTTTTGAGGAAGAATGTGAGAGAAAAGTGGTGTATAATTGGTGAAACTTACACTCATAGGTAAATTGGGGAAAAGTGTGAATTTTCAATCAACTTCGACAAATTGACATATTACTCTTGATTCTACCACCATCATGTATTGGATATAAAGTTGAAGAAAACACTATGCACATCATTTTTTCACGGTCACCCGACTCACTATCCAAAAGTTCAAGAATCGAAAAGGCGACAAAGTACGCATATAAATATAAATATAAATATATATATATATATATATATATATAATTTATTTTCTAGTCTAGTAATATTTTTTTATCAAGATTGATGAAAAGGTGAATCCGAATCCCTCAATCATATGTATCTTTTTATTTTGTCAAAATTTCAAGTGTGGATGATATGCGTTGTATTTGTTAGAAATAAAGTGGATATAAAATAAAACTTTATTAAAAAAACAAGCAGCCTTGAAACTAATAAGCAGAAACTTCCCCCACAATGGTTTTTGGTTAGTAATTCCTATCATATATTTGATTTGATTTGGTCATCTTAGCTCATACAAAAATATAATGGAATATGATTTCAATCTCTTTGTATAGGACAAAGTATAGTTAATTATTATTTGTCCTTTGAAAATAATTTAGTCTTTTTTTTCTTTTTTTTTTTTTTTTTTTTTGTGATTCAATGAAGGACCACATAAATTATTTATATGGAAATAATATATATACTTGTTGATATATGTGACTTTTTGAATTTGCTTGTGCGCATTTCGATTAATGTCACGGGACAAACCATTTGATCATACAATATTTAGATGTAAAAAAATATGTAGGAAATTCATTTCTAAATGGGTAACTGTCATATATTGAAATCATCATTTCTTAGTTCTTCGAGATTCTTTTGACTACTAAATCATTCCATGATGAATAATAAGTCAAAATATTGGCTAATTGATCGAAATGGATAGTCCATAAACCTAGAGGTCGCGGAACAAATATAGAATGGGTAGATCAAACTACCACACTACACGTATAGATGTGAACCCCCTTCGTTACCGTACGTGCGACTCTCACTGCATACAACTTACACAAAGCCTCCTGCATTCATTCTGAACCTTTCTGTAGCTTTCATCGACTCGCCTAGCTAAACAAATGCAGCTTTCTTTTACCTCTCCCCTTTTTCTTATTGAAAGTATTTATATGTTGATAATAAACTGTTATTATAGTATGTTATTTCAACTAATATTAAAGTGCTAAGAAGATTAGTACTAAAAAATTTGAATTAGAGTCCCCTTTGTTGAACTAAAAAAAAAGAAGACAAGTATTTAAATGTAAATAATTAAATGATGGATTTGAATGTAATATGATACAAGTTGTTTATGATTATATAAAAAGTGGAATCCCTTGACTTTAAAGATTTACCAAATCTTTGCGAAGTGTGTAAAAAGGAATTAGGTGATAGCCTTAAAATGATCATAGAAATAATGCATGTGGTCCTTTAATTTCCTATGGTTTCTGTAATTGGATAAGTGTAATTCATTTATATTCATGGATGCCCACTTTATCTATGCAATCACCCTACTATTTGATGAAAAATCTTGTGTACTACTATATAGCTCCAAATCTTTTAATTTAAAAGCTCCAATAACCTTTTTTTTTTCTCGAGATAAATTGTCTAATCTTATAATATTTAGTAGTCTAAAAAATTTATAGAAAATTAATTTTTCTATATGTAGTTATATATATAGATTGAACTCACATCAGGATAGTTAAAAGCTCATCCCTTAAATTAGTGTTGAGAATATTTTTCATAGCCATTCTCTTTTTGAAAGTATAATTTTTTTTTATTTACCATAGTTTTCTTTTATATATATATATGTGTGTGTGTGTGACTGTCCTGACCAGCTTGAGCGCACCTCGATTAATGTTATAGGACATGCCGTTTGGAAACTCCCATCACCTTAAGTACCTCAAGACCCTCCTTAACTATTTGAGTCACTCTATGATTTCTTCATCTTTAAAGTAGACATTTGAATTTTTAAGCACAATCCAAAAGCAAAAACAATTTTTTTTAAAAGAAATTATTTTAGTTTTAAAATTTGATTTGAATTTCAAAATATTTTAGAGAGTTCATAGCAAAATAAATAAATTTTACTAGCATAAGAAACACCACAATGTTTTTTTTAGTTCAGAATCAAAACTTTGCTCTATTATTATATCTGGGGACACTCATACTCATTTGAAAGCTTGAATTTGAAAGACAATAAAAAAGCAGGAAAAAAAACTTCAAATATTTATCACATAAAGTAAATTTTAAATTATTGTGTGGTTAATTAGCGAAAACTCTTGATCGAGCTTACAACTTTGTTTTTTAGAGTTCGTTAAGCTTATATTATAACTTTTGTAGTCCTAATTTACATATATATATTTTTAGAGGTAAATTTAGTTTTCCTTTGGAAATGCAAGTTTGCGAAAGGAGGGAGAAAATGTTAGAAACATTGTTTTGAAGAGAAACCTACCACCATAAATTTCTTTGCTCCAAAAAATATTGTTCAAGAGGCCCCCACACCTAATTTGTTTTCACACAATTTTCTTCTCTTTTTTGTTTGGAATACCACAAGTATGAATCGCTCTTTAATTACCTTTATTTAAAATATATATATATATATATATTGCACTGTATAGCAACTTTTTTATCACAGTTTACAATTATAGCAACTTTTTAAAAATAATTCGATTATAACAATTTCTACTACTTTTTTAAAAACCTCTATTTACCCTTTTTTTATGGAAGACTTTGATAGAATCTATCATTCTCTAGCGATGGAAGTCTATCAATTTTATCAGTAATTGATTCTATCGGCACTTAATAATATAATCTAATGGAAGTCTATCAATTTACTTTATTTATTAGTAATTGATTCTATTAGCCTCTATTGATAGAATCTATCAATATGGAAGTCAATCAATTTACATTTTTTGCTATATGTGCAAATATTTCATTATGGTGCTATTCATGAAATATTTTAGTTCTTTCGTAATATACATGCAAAAGCCCCTATAACAATTGCGTATAAAACAAAATAACAGGCCATAAAAAACTGTTTTTTTAGTATAGATCATCAAGATTTTTTTTAAACCCTATACCCAAAAAAAAACGTTTACTTTCTTCTGGTGTACTAAATTTAATCTCTACAAAAAAAACATTATGTTCTAATATTCATAGCTTTAAATTGAAGTATTTTAATATAACTTTTGTATGCTTTAACTCTAGCCTACTCTATTCAATATATTAATCATAGTATCTTTCCAAGAGTAACAAAAAAAAGATTAAAAAAAAACTTTTGCTTTAGAAAAAAAAATCGAAAACTCTAAATCAATGTATACTAATCCTAAGTGATAAGTGATTGTCACTCTTTAAATTTTATCTTAAAAAAAAAAGTATATATTAACAATATAGAAAGTATTGATTATCAAAATCGTAACGGTTATTCTTATACGATTTAGAATTTTAAATTAATGTATAGGAATACTTTATTTTTCGAAAAAGTTGACATAAAAAAAGATGATAGGTAATAAAATGAATGATGTATTTGGACACTAAACTTAAAAGAACAATAATGTGGGTTAGTTGAAATATGATTCTAATACTTTAGGAAAGATTGATAGATCCAAAAGTGAAAGATGACAAAATTTAATTTGAAAGTATGTGTTGTGTCTTGGCTTAGTCATATTATTATTTATCACATAAAGCCACCAACACCCATCTTCCTTAGCTATTAATTCTTCAACTTAAAATTTTTAAAAATTCCAAAAATTAAAATTAAAAAAAGACACGTGGCAAGGAATAATAAATTTTACATTGGTAGGTATCTTTTGTTACAATAAAAACTGTCGGTCACGATTTTGTGTCGGCGCTTCTCTTTGTACGCTAACCTGTACTTCCCTCCCCTTATTTATTCTTTTCTTATTTTTATTTTTTTTTACTCTTAATTAACCCAGCATTAATCATATGCATTTTACATAGATATTAAGAATATATAATCTTGCTTAAGCTTCTAATTGTAAAAATGATATATAATAAATTATGGGTGTTTAAACAACTCCACAACTCAATCAAACAAATCTAATTTGGGATATTAAATTGAGTTATCAATTATTTTAACTTTGGCTGAGTTTAAATAAATAAAATTATTATGAAATGAGTTATTTCATAGATTGATCTAAAATTAATTTAGATTTGACCTAAGAATTTATTATTAACTTTACAAAAATATTTATTTTATTTTCATTTTATTTCATTATTGTTTTTAACTTTTAATCTCCAAAATTATTTATAATATATTTTTAAGTCTTTAAAAGGCTCCTTTTTCTTAATATTAATTTAAATAAATGAGAATTTATCAGGTTGGTTTATATAGAATTTAAAAATACAAAATTATAATTAAGAAGAAAAAAAAGCAACCTCATAATTCCACTCAATTCAAACAAAAAATATATGAATTTAATTAGAATTGGTTGCTTGAACATGTTGGAGTGAACAAGATGTTGGATTTAACTCATGACTTCTTAATTTGAGTGTACACTGTACTAGTGAGTTACTATCAAGTTATCTTGATATATAATAATAATAATAATATCAAATGAGTTGGTGATACGTTTGATTATTTTGTTTGGTGTTAATGTAATTCAACTTTACAGTCACAAGTTTGAGTCTAAAAATTGGTATTTGTCTTTTGTATTATTTGAGAGCAGTAGTGTCCTTTATGTAGGGTTTGTTGACCCCTTCTCCCAATTTATGCTCAAAATAATAATAATAATAATAACTCTTGATTTATTGTAGATTTTTTTAGTTCAACTACATTTATTTAGAGATAAAAGAATGTCATTTTATTTAATGGAAAATTAACTATTTGAAACTTTTATCAAAAGAATTAATTGATTTCACTGAAATTAAAAAAATGAAAATGGTACTCAATAAATTCTTGATCTCCAAATTGTTGTAATCCCAAAAAATATATATATATATATTAATGATTATATTTATTATTTTTTAAGTAATTATATTTGTAATTATTTTGTAAATATCTTGTTGAAATTCAGGGCCTCTATCCATGTAAAATTTAACATGAAAGTTTGGGAAGATTAAATCCTTTACAATTTATTTTTATTTTGACTTAAAAACAAATCTAAAATATCTCCCTCTCATGCAAAACGACACGTGGACCTTTGGATTGCAAGTGCCTTAAAAAGTTGAAAGCGAGTTCAATATTCCATATTCCACGATACTTTTTAATATGATTTCCTTTTTTTTTTTCCTAAGCATTCTTGGTCAAAATATTCTAAATTTAATTTGTTCTCTAATGTCCCAAAATTTCTTTCCAAGGATTTTGTAAAAGATTTCATTTCTTCTTTAAATCCTTTAGAATCCTTTTTCTAAAATTATAAAATAGAAAAATACCACGTGTTCATTATTAAATACTATACTAGTTGATTAAAAAAATTAGTATTTTGTATCTCTTGGAATTTAACTAGGAGATAACTATCTTTCAAAAGAAAAAAGTAGAAGATAACTAAAAGGAATGGTAAAGTAAGGATTAAATAAGTTTCAACCACTTAAAATTCTACAATTGTATAATTAATATGTAATTGGTGGAGTTGTCATTTTATGATTTTTTGGAGAAAAGATACCAGAATCTTTATTAAATAAGAAAGAGAGGAGGGGAGGGAGGGAGAGAAACAAAAGGGAAGCAGAAGAAGTTACAAAAATGCAT
>JBBMKA010000001.1:6515957-6558802 GCA_037833695.1 Sechiopsis laciniata
AAATTTAGACTTTTGATAGTTGAAGGACTAAAATGGAATCAACTCCATAGTTCAGGGACCAAAAGTGTATTTTAACCAAAAAAAAAAAAGAAAAAAAAAAGTCCCCTCTACATCTCATTTAATATAATTTTTTGAGATTATAGTTTTTTTTTTTTTTCATTAATGAGCTATTTTCTACTATTGAAATTTAATTAAATCTTATGAAGCATCCTCCCGTGCATCAATTTTTATAAACTTTGTTTTATCTCCTAATATTCATAAAGAAGAGAAAGGCTTGTTTAAAAAAAAAAAAAGAAAAAGAAAAAAAAAGGTTAGACTCTTCTAAAAAAAAAGATGAGAAAGGGAGATAACTTGAAATAAGTATAAATATACTTAATTTAAAAAAAAAATAACAAATATAATCATTAATAATAAATATTGTCTCATACTTTCTTATAATATTTTATTAATTACTATTTAAAATATAATATTAAAATATATGAATGCTACTTTTTTAAATTTGTCTATATTTAAACTCATTAAATATAATTTTCCCATAAAGATTGGTATGACACACTCCAAAACATTCACCCTAACCCTTCGAAATGGGCCTTTAATTTATTGGGTTAAGGCGGCCCAATGATAAACTGAACTAGGTTTAAGAACAAATCCGTTGGCTTTGAGTTATTAAATATTGCATGGATACTTTTTTTTTGAGAAGCTAGTAAATATGATACTAAGTTTTTGATTTAGATTCTATAAATTTTAGTTAAATTCTTATGTTTTTTGTTTTTTTTAAAATCATTATCTATTGATTAATAGGAATGCATTAATTACTATATCAATAGCAGGTCTAGCTTAGTTACTAGAGTACAAGACTCTTAACCTTGTAGCCATGAGTTTGAGCCCACAATGGGTGTTTATATTTCTCTATTTGATTTCAATCCACAATTAGAGTAATGATTGATACGAATTTTACATCTTTTTTTCTTATGCAAATTTTTTGTTCGAAAAGTTCAAGCGACAAATTAAATAAGGCCATATCGTGTTCAAATTAGGCTTCATACCACTTCGCTCTATTGTCATCCCTAACAATATTATCCATTCCCTTCCTTGCCATGTTAAGTGGGGTTTTTTTTCTCTTCCATTTTTTTGCTATGAATTTCATCCATTTAGAAGATGAAATCAACACAATCTTTGTTTGAGATGAAAATGAAGTGGGACTCACTCCCCAATATAAGTGGTAAAGAACAATTCAGAAATATATATCAATAGTAAAGGACAGGACACAAAAGAAATTGGTGGACTCCATCTATCATCATCATTCTAAATGAAGATCAATAAAGGGAGTAGGACTCACTCACCAGTTCCATTAAAGTGTATATATATATATATATATATATATATCAATAAAGTTTTAATTTACACTATTCTTTTTATCTATCATTAGATGGTATTGGTATCAATTTCAAAATTAAATTGTGATGAGAGGATTGACCAACCTATTCGAAAGACTTATTTAATGTAGTACAATAATGCGATCTTTAACATGCCCCTTTAAGATGATGCATCTTTTGAGTTTCATCAAAATCTCAATTTCATTTTGTAAAATGTGAATTCACATCATTTGTATTTTAACCTTTTGGTAAAATTTAGTTTAACCTTGGGTTAATTAGGAGGTTAGGTTTACTAACCATTTGTGAGATGTGTTAATTGACCTATATATATAAAGTTCATTGGGTTTTCTTCATCCATCGAGAGAGAGAAAAAAACCTTAGCACCATTATGAGCTCTTGAGATTCTTCAATGGAAATTATGAATGAGAGATTTCCTTTCATATTCTGATAGTAGATGTAGGGCTAGTTTCCAAACTACTTAATTCTAGTGTGCTATCTCTTCTCCATTTCTTCTTCTTTTACTTTTATGTTTGGTTTAATTGCACTCTGTTTTTGGTATGAAATCTGGAATTTAGTTTAAACACATTTTGTTAGATCGAATACTCATTTGAATTTAATAGACTCTGATACCATATTAGATAGTGTATGCATCCATCTCAAAATCAACTTGTGATGAGTGGATTAGTCCACCTATCTTAGAAGACGTACTCTCTACTTTTCCTATATGAGACTATAGTGGATTCTTAACATCTTTCTATAGGTTCAATTGGCCTTGTTGCAACAAAAGATAGTTCAGAAGAAGAAAGGTAGCTTGGTCCCGCCTCTAGACAATTGTTGAAAGTTGAATGTGGATGCTTATTCGGTGCATCGTAGGCAAAGGTAGTGTTGGTTGGATTGACCACGATTGACATGATAGTCCTACTATGGAAGACATGGCAGTTTGTGAGGGGTCTGAGACATGTGTTGAAGACATTGGTTGAATTCACATACTTTTAGGGTTATATCTTCTATCAGAGAGTATTTCCATCAATGAAAAATAAGTTTACAAAACTTTGAGTTTTTAAAATTTGGTTTAGTTTTTATAAAACATTGGTAAAGTGTCTATAACAAAAACAAGAAAATTCATATTTATAAACTTCATTTTCAAAAACCAAAAATCAAATGACTTTTGACTTGAATTTTTAAAATATATGTAAAAGATAGATATCACAAAAAAAGTATGAGAAAGTAATATTGGCTTAGTTTTTAAAAGCTAAAACTAAATTATAATAATTTGACATAAAAAAGATTGATGACATGTTGACTTGGTTGATTGATTATAATTTGATTATAATTTAAATAAATTTCAAGATCACAAATTTAATCTTGAAACGATAGTATTCTTTATGTAAGGTTTGTAACCCCTCCCCAATTTGAACTCTCTTAAGAAAATATTTGAATTTTTAGTTAAATTTCAAAATCAAAACATAATTTTTATATAGCTTTCAAAACATGATTTTTGTTTGCCACAAGGAGTTTTCTTTTCATTTAATTTTTTAATTTAACGCTTTTCAGTCATGATTTTTACCAATAGAATACATATTTGTTATTAATAATGATAAACTTAATTTTCAAAACCAACACCTTAAAATTAAATAATTATCAAACGAGTCTAAATAGTTATTCAACCATATACATCATCATAATAGGACACATCAAATTTGTGTAGTACCTCTCCACTATCCTTACTTTCCACAAATAATCTTTACATTTCTCATATTTATATCTCACTTTTCTAAGCCTCACAATTCCAATATAGTGACACAAGAAATGTTGAATCTATCGAATACTTTTTTATTGAATGAATACATTACTTTTTTTTTTTTTTTAATGGAACAATGGTCCATACTACCAAGCTACTAAAAAAAAAAAACAAGGAAATGGAGATATATTTTTAATTCTATAAGTTCTGTCTATTATCACTTTTTGTATTTTTATGTTTGGAATGGTGGGTTATCAGATGCTTATTTAATATTCTAATTTACTATTAAGTTCTATATTTAGATAAGACATGTCATTGCTCAACACAAAAATATACATTCCCAAAAAAAGAGTGAGTTTTAATGACATCTTATATGACTTTGTAGTTAAGAAATTACATGTTCAAATCCTCACATCCTTAATTATTGAAGAATTAAAAAACAAATTGATATAAAATGTATGTTCATAATCAAAGAATTATAAGTTTGAATTCCACCTTCTATGTTGAATTTAAAAATTAAAAAAAAAAAAAAACTAAGTTTTTCCTTTTGTTTTCTATTCCAAATTTTTTCTTTTTGTAAAATTATGTCACTATCCAATCGATGGTTTCATTACACTTCAAATGAGTTTAATTAATTTTAAATTGTTTTTTTTAAATCATTAATTTTAAATTGTTAGTAATTATATCTTGCGGATATTTTAATCATCAATGCCCTAATCATTTTTTTTTTAATTCAATGCCCTAATCATTTGTCTTGCACACTAGATAGTTAATTAATCCCATAATAAGCTATTATAGCAGTGCTAATCCTCAAAAGCAATAAAATCCGAGAACTAAAAAAACAAAATTCAAAACATGGCATAAACCATCGTTTACATTATTTTCTTTAATTCATTATTCAACTTACTTTATTTATTTATATATATATATATCAATTGATATGATGTATATGTATTATTTGATCATTAATTTTTTTTAAAATATTGTTGAATTTAAAAAAAAATTATTAGATAATATGAAGTTTTACCTTAAAATTAATTACCTCTATAAAAAAAAATCATATATTTTATAAACATATGGAAGATTTATCACATTTTCAATAAAAAAAGAAGGGTCAGGAGTTGGTATCTCCCACAAAACTTTATAAAGACAATACCCTAGTGCCAATGAAACATAGTTTAACTCACATAGGATTTATATTTAACCAAAAGTAAAAATAAAATGATGAAAAAGTTATAGTTATTGTTTTCTTTAAAAAAAACAATAAATAATAGTATTTAAAAGTTATGATCTTTTTTCAATGTAACTCAGTATAATATATTTTCTCACTTTTTTAAAGAATATTTTTTCCAAACTTAATTAAGAACTAAAGTGTCATTTTCAACTTTATGGGCGATTTTGTTTCCAAGAAAAAAAAAAAAACAAAGATATTATAACTTTCCATAATAATAAAAGAGTAAAAACTCTCCAACACATACATGTGTGGGAGGTGGTACATTGAAGGTCACAAAAAATTTTATTCTAAATAAAAATATTAAAATTTTTGTGAAAAAGGTAAAGTCCTCCTAAATATGATATATATACCAAAAGGATTGGTGTGACGAATTGTTGGTATCATTATTGGATGATAATTCAGTTTAATATCACAATCACAATTTTGATCCTAAAACTACTTAGCAGTCGAAATGGCTTTTGAGAATTAAGAACTAATTGGCTTCACATTCATGTTAGTCATCTACATATAAATTAGAGACGACCTCGAGGTTCTTTAAGAAAAAAAAAAAAAAAAAGAAAAAAAAAGTGAAGAGTGAGTCAAGTGAAATGGGCCATAAAAACCGGCACGCGTCACAGCATTAGAAACCCTAATATTCAAAAACTCTTTCCTCAAATGATCTTCTAAACCTTCTTCTTCTTCTTCATTTCACCAACACACTGAGTTTCAGTTCATTCTGAAAATCTCCGCCATTTTCAAACCTCCAAAAAGCTTCAAAAATCAAATCTCCCGGCCTTTATTTCTCGCACATCCTCATTCATTCTTCTGTTATTTTCATTCATCTTTCTCTTATAACGCCTTCATCGCTTCTGTTCTTTACAGTAGGGCCGAGAAATGGGCTACTGTTTGATTCCTTCTCAATCTCTCACCACCAACTCCATTTTGCGTCGATCTTCTCCCATTTGTGGTTCTTACAGTACGCGTTTGTTCAATCTCAGTCATCTGAGGTGTTTTTCTTACTCCACGAGAATCGGATCGGATTTGCTCAAGATTCAGCCATGGCAGCAGCACCAGGTTTCTCCGTTTCGGATGGTTCGATGCGAGAAGAATGATGAGAAGACGATTGAAGGAGGAGGGAGAATTGGGAAGAGGACTGATTTGAACAAGATTATGATTCTTGGTGCAGGGCCGATTGTGATTGGGCAAGCGTGTGAGTTTGATTACTCTGGTACTCAAGCTTGTAAGGCGTTGAAAGAAGAGGGATATGAGGTTGTGTTGATTAATTCCAATCCGGCTACGATCATGACGGACCCGGATTTGGCTGATAGAACGTATGTTACTCCGATGACGCCGGAGCTCGTGGAAAAAGTGCTCGAGAAGGAGCGGCCCGATGCTCTGTTGCCGACCATGGGCGGGCAGACTGCGTTAAACTTGGCTGTTGCATTGGCCGAGAGTGGTGCGCTTGAGAAATATGGAATTGAGTTGATTGGAGCTAAGCTTGATGCAATCAAGAAAGCTGAGGATAGGGAGTTGTTTAAGCAAGCAATGAAGAACATTGGGATTAAGACGCCGCCTTCCGGGATTGCGAATACGCTTGAGGAATGTATCAGAATTGCTAGTGAGATTGGAGAATACCCTTTGATCATTAGACCAGCTTTTACATTGGGAGGTACTGGAGGTGGGATTGCTTACAATAAGGAGGAATTTGAGTCGATTTGTAAGGCGGGATTAGCTGCGAGCTTGACGGCTCAGGTTCTGGTGGAAAAATCCTTGTTGGGTTGGAAGGAGTATGAGCTTGAGGTCATGAGGGATCTTGCTGACAATGTGGTGATCATTTGCTCCATTGAGAATATTGATCCAATGGGAGTTCATACAGGGGATTCCATAACAGTGGCACCTGCTCAAACTTTGACCGACAAGGAGTATCAGCGGCTGAGGGATTATTCCATTGCTATCATTAGGGAAATTGGTGTTGAGTGTGGTGGTTCAAATGTGCAATTTGCTGTTAATCCAGCTGATGGGGAGGTGATGGTGATTGAAATGAACCCGAGAGTTTCGAGGTCCTCTGCTCTGGCTTCCAAGGCTACTGGTTTTCCCATAGCGAAGATGGCTGCAAAATTGTCAGTTGGTTATACTTTGGATCAGATTCCGAATGACATAACAAAGAAAACGCCTGCTAGTTTCGAGCCTTCAATCGATTACGTGGTAACAAAGGCAAGTTTTCTGACTTAAGATTTATATTTTTATCTTTTTAGTGGTTTTGGAATGGTAAGTAGTGGGATTTTGGCCCGTGGATTAAATGATATATGCAGAACATTTCATACGGAAAGTTTAGCATGGTTATTCGTTGTAAACCTGTGATTCTTTTAAAACTTCAACTTTGTCCAAAGTCCAATCCAAACTCCTGCTTAGTTTTATAAAGAAAATTAGTTGATCTTTTTCCTTGAATAATCAACTGATTGTATCAGAGTTTTTGTTTTCAAAATATATGGTAGTTCTTTGGTGTATAAATATCCAAAGTTGTTCTCTTGCTAGCTCCCAGATTTGGGCCTTGGATGGTCGCGGGTGCCTTCAGATATGTAGCCGGGAAGCTTCGATTCCCGGCTAACTCAAAAAAAAAAAAAAAAAAACTAAAGTTGTACTGTATATAAAAATTGAGCATATGTTCCTTAAAAAGTAATAAATATTGAGCATAGTATAGATGAGATTTTGAATATGCATATTCTTCCTTGTGTATGTTAACCAATCTTCTTTAAATATTCTATCATACACTTATAGGCTAACAACTTATTATCTATAGACAGATATATTGTCCTTGCTATAATTGTTATATTCATTTAAGGAAGTTTCTTATGAATATGATGTATATGACGTTTCAAAAAAAAAAAAAAAAAAATATATATATATATATATAGATATATATATGACGGCTATGATTAACCATATTATCCTTTCAAAAAGTTGTTTTTGCATGTTTTCTTGCAGATTCCCAGATTTGCTTTTGAAAAGTTCCCAGGTTCTCAACCAATATTGACAACTCAGATGAAATCAGTTGGTGAAGCAATGGCTCTTGGCCGCAGTTTCCAAGAATCCTTTCAAAAAGCTGTAAGATCATTGGAATGTGGATACTCTGGATGGGGTTGTGAACCCATTAAACAGCTTGATTGGGATTGGGAACAATTGAAGTACAGCCTCCGAGTTCCTAACCCAGATCGCATTCATGCTGTATATGCTGCAATGAAGAAGGGAATGAAAATAGACGATATTCATGAGTTGAGTTACATCGATAAGTGGTTCCTTACTCAGCTAAAGGAGTTGGTTGATGTGGAGCAATACCTCTTGGCTCAAAGCTTATCTAATCTGACAAAGGAAGATTTCTATGAAGTGAAAAGGAGAGGTTTCAGTGATAAGCAGATAGCATTTGCCACTAAATCAACTGACGAGGAGGTGCGCTCTAAGCGTATATCTTTGGGAGTCCTCCCATCTTATAAGCGGGTGGATACGTGTGCTGCAGAATTTGAGGCGAATACGCCTTATATGTATTCATCTTATGATTTTGAATGTGAATCAGCTCCAACTCAAAAGAAAAAGGTTTTGATATTGGGTGGTGGCCCTAACCGTATTGGTCAGGGTATTGAATTTGACTACTGTTGCTGCCATACTTCGTTCGCGTTGCAGGTTTGTGTTTCTTTTTTTTTTTTTTAAATAATTGAAACGTGCCCATGAATGGGTACAGTGTATGAAACTTATCTTATCGCAATAATTTTCAGTATAACCTCATGTTAACTGTATTCGGTTACTGGTCATTAGTAATCTAGTATGACAGATTGACTTGATTCGATCCTGATTCAATCTTATATTATTAGGTTATTTTGATGACCACTGTAAGAACACTATTCTGCAGATCATAGTTATATAATGTACAACGGGTGTTGGATGATTATTCATAATCCTAGCTTGTACCTTGAAATTTTTATGTAACCTGTTTTTGTAGGATGCGGGCTACGAGACAATCATGATGAACTCAAATCCTGAAACAGTGTCAACAGATTATGATACAAGTGATCGATTGTACTTTGAACCCTTGACAGTTGAAGATGTTTTTAACATCATTGAATTGGAGCGTCCAGATGGAATCATTGTACAATTTGGAGGTCAAACACCATTGAAATTGGCTCTCCCCATACAGCGGTATTTAGACGAGCACAAGCTTAAATGTGCCAGTGGTGATGGATGCGTTCGGATATGGGGTACATCTCCAGATTCCATAGATGCGGCTGAAGACAGGGAAAGGTTTAATGCAATTCTTACGGAGTTGAAGATAGAACAACCAAGAGGGGGCATTGCCAAGAGTGATGCAGATGCTCTCTCCATTGCTAAGGATATAGGATACCCTGTTGTTGTCCGACCTTCTTACGTTCTAGGTGGTCGGGCAATGGAAATTGTGTACAATGACGAAAAACTAGTGACTTACCTTGAAACTGCTGTGGAAGTAGATCCAGAACGTCCCGTATTAGTCGACAAATATCTATCTGATGCTATTGAAATTGATATTGATGCATTAGCTGATTCACATGGGAATGTGACAATTGGTGGTATTATGGAGCATATTGAGTTGGCTGGTGTCCATTCGGGTGACTCTGCTTGTTCACTTCCAACAAAAACAATTCCGTTGTCTTGCCTCGAAACTATTCGGAATTGGACAACAAAATTGGCGAAGAGGCTAAATGTCTGTGGGCTTATGAACTGTCAGTATGCAATCACTTTGTCTGGGGAGGTTTTCTTACTCGAGGCAAATCCACGTGCTTCTCGTACAGTCCCATTTGTATCTAAAGCCATTGGGCACCCATTGGCTAAATATGCTTCGCTTGTTATGTCTGGGAAGTCGCTATATGATCTTGGCTTCACCAAAGAGGTGATCCCCAAACACGTGTCTGTGAAGGAAGCCGTCCTTCCTTTCGAGAAGTTCCAAGGAAGTGATGTGCTGCTGGGACCTGAGATGAGAAGCACGGGCGAGGTTATGGGTATTGATTACCAGTTTCCTTCTGCATTTGCAAAAGCTCAAATTGCTGCAGGAAATAAGTTGCCACTTTCTGGAAGTTTGTTCCTCAGTTTAAATGACTTGACAAAGCCCCAACTTTCCAAAATAGCCAAGGCATTTTTAGAGCTTGGATTCAGCATCACAGCAACTTCTGGAACTGCCCATGTTCTTGAATTAGAAGGCCTACCTGTCGAGCGCGTGCTGAAGCTGCACGAGGGGCGGCCCCATGCTGGTGACATTCTTGCAAACGGGCAGATTCAATTGATGGTAATCACTAGTTCTGGTGATGATCTTGATCAGATTGATGGACGACATTTGAGAAGAATGGCTCTTGCTTACAAAGTTCCCATAATAACAACGGTTGCTGGAGCATTGGCAACTGCTGAAGCCATAAAGAGCCTGAAAGCGAGCTTGGTTTCGATGATTCCTCTTCAGGACTACTTTGTTGAGGCGAAAAGTGGGAGTCAAAAGGACTTGCAGTCAGCTTCCATATGATTCAGCGGTACATACATTTGTAAGTGTCTATATTACTTTACACTCATCATCATATTAGTTATCTTTTTGCCTATGATTCATTCCATTTTTCGATATGTTCTTCTCCAGGTTTTCGAAGTTCGGCTTTGCTAATCTATGTAAGCTAATCGTAGTAAATTTTATGAGCGACTGCAATTTGTTTTGGACTTAAAATTGTAATATAAATAACTTTATAATTGTACAACTGTTTCATGCTGTTGGTATCTTCTCACTTGACAGCAGTGGAGAAAATCTTCAAATGGCTCCATTGTAAGCATGTAATGGTGTGCCCAGTCCTCCATAAGGGTAGATATAAGTCTACTTTACTTGATTGTGAAGCAGCCTCCATTTATGATTGCTTGGAGAAACATTTTCAAATAAGAATCAAAGAGTTCAGGTATTAATTTCTTGGATTCACTTTCCTCTGGAAGCTGTTTGGATGTGGAATTGTAGAGATTATCTTGAGTGATTACAAATTTGAGTTAATAGTAATAGTTCGTTTAGATATGGTTATTTGTAGAGGAATGGGATTGTAGTTAATAGCTCGTTTGGACGATGATTTTTGTAGAGGAATTACAGACAATAGTTTGTTTGGATGTCGTTAGAAATGAGTTATTACTTTGAGTGATTAGAAATGAATGGTAAGAAAAGAATGATTTGAAATGAATAGTTAGAAATGAATGATTATTTTGAATGGTTAAAAATGAGTGATTAAAAAAAGTGGTTATTTAGAGTGATTATAATAACTCGTTTGGATGTGATTGTTCGAAGAGTGGTAAAAATTCATTTATAATAGCTCATTAATAACGTCAAACATACATCCCTTAGTGTTTTGCAATTAATGTAAAACATTTGAGTTTTTTTTTGGTAGGAAAAAAAAAAAAAAAAACTCAAACTAAACTCTGTAAAGAATTGACTCGAGATATCTCATAAGTTTCACAATGCCATATAACATGATAAAAAAAAAAATGCAACACCAAACCTCCACTTGGTTGGACACTATTCTCACCACTAAGTTTAAGTTATTTATTCTTTCATGTTGGATCTGTCAAGAAAAAGATATTCAACTTTGAATTTTCACTTTCCATGAGTCAAAAATAAAATTCTCCACTGATAGAATTGGATGATTAACAAGACTGAAAATAGAACCTATAGGAAAAGTTGTGGTCGGAGTTGTCGAACATGAACTCCGAGCGAATATCCTTTCATGAGAACAATGAAACTTCCCCATCAAAGAAAGAAGCTCAATAACTTCCATGGTCTTCTAAAACCCAACATAGTTTAAGCCATGGTGGTCAGAAGTAATTGATGAGTTCAATCCATAATGACTATGAATTAATTTCTTACAAGTTTTCTTCTAAATGTTGTAAGATCATGTGTTATGTTTCATGAAAATAGTTGAGGTGCGCACATACTGGCTCGAATACTCACGACAGAACTTCAACTACTTAACTGTTTTCATAGACGAAAGTTGGTAAAGGCGAGAAAGCTCACCCATCTACTTAAAAAAAGGACTAAAAATCCAACATAATTTAAGTTATGGTGGTCAAAAGTAAGTGACGAGTTCAATCTATGATGACCATTTACGTATGAATTATTTTTTTACAAGTTTTCTTCCAAATATTGTAATATCATGTGATATGTTCTATGAAAATAGTTGAGGTGCATATATACTGGCTCAGACACTCACGACGGAACTTCAACTACTTAGTTGTTTTTCATAGACGAAAGTTGGTAAAGGCGAGGAAGTGCATAGTACAAGGTCCATCCTCGTCGAAATATGAAGGAAGAAAACATGGAAAACTCGTTGGCAATGCTTCTCCATAAACTTCTAGAAGTGTCTTGTCTTCACACACTTTCACTTGAAAGGGAACAACACATCTTCTCACATCGATCTTATGCCATTAGGAATCATATTCCCATTAAAAAGCTAAAGCCATTTTTGCAAGGGAAAAACTTGACAACTTTCATATAAAATGGTGAGAAACATACGAGGTACTTCTCGAGAAGTTGTCAAGTTTTTCCTTTTTGTAATAGGCCTTCTTGCAAGGTATGTTTGGGGGAAGGGTAATGATAATGATTAAGAGAGAAATGAAAAATAGGAAGAGAATGATTATTTGTGTTTGGGGTGAAAGAATGAATGCACGGAGAATGATTATTTGTGTTTGGGGTGAAGAGAATGAATGCACGGAGAATGATTATGGAAAAAATAAAATAATGAATATGATGATAGTGAAAAATAGTGATGTGATGTATAAAATATTGTTGGAGGAGAATAAAAAGTAGTTAGGAGGGGAATGGAAAAAGTTGATTTTTAAAAAACGTAATTACGAGAAGAATGATTTTCCGTGACTTAAACATGGAGAATCATCTTCATTCCCATTTTTTCCTTTATTCTTGGTGGCACAAACACATCCTTAGTTTCTACTGCTAACCCTAATGTATTATATGCTTATAATTAATCCTACCTTTTGAATGAAATATCAAAGCAGGAACAACAACAATATGGGGCGAGGAGAGAGAGAGAGAGAGAATAAGTGAAAGGACCCTTTGAAAGGGATGGGAAATTGTGGTGTTTAGGGCACGTTGTCCCACGTGACCAGTGGCAGAGCCCTACAACAAACAGAGTTTAGCTTTAAAGACAATTATGTGCCCATAATGCAACTCTCTACATTTAATGAATGACTCTTCTTTACTTCTTTTTTGACAAAGCTTTGGAGGCAGAATGAACCTTGCCGACATGTCGCTTTTAACCCACACAAAGTCTCTACTCATATAACTCCAAATCTATTGCCTAACCAACAGTATCAATCAAAACCACACACTCCCATTTTCTTTTTTTTTTCTTTTTTTTTTTTTCACTTTCACTTTCACTTTCACTTTGTTTTGTTCTTGAGATTGTGAGTAAGGCCTCGCGATGAAAATTGAGAGAATAAGAATGATGATTCTTCGTGTTTGGACCACCGAAAATTTTTCTCCCCATAATAGCGTTTCTCTAAAATCATCTTCATAACTATTTTTTATTCTCTCCTAACAAATTTTTATTATCCCCCATAATTATTTTTCACTCACATCATATTCAATATTTTATTTTCTTTATATTCATTTTTTTCATCTTAACACAAACAATTATTCTTTTAACGTCAAATACAAATAATTATTATCCTCATAATCATTCTCTCCTTAATTCTCATTCCCTCGTAAACATTTTCACTCTCCTCCTCCAAACACGCACTAAGAGGTTTTCAATCAATTGTCTTTTTTTGAGTGTTTTTTATTCTTGAGAATTGTTGTTGTCTCTTTGGAGATGATGAGGTTTTGAAAACTTTGGTGTTAATTTGGAGATCTTTGATATTATTATTTAATTTCGTTTTTGGCTTTATATTTGGGTTTGTATATCCTGTTTGAGGTTTAAGATGAACTTTATATACAAACTCTTTTAATTCAATTTTTTCCTATTCGTGGATGTAATTAACACATTGGTTGGCTTGGTTGGTGTTGTATTGACTTGGTTGATTGATTGTAATTCAATTCAATTTCACGATCACGAGTTTGATCTTAAAACTCGGTATTTAGCTTCCATCCTATTGGAGATTAGTAGTACCGTTCATGTAGGGTTTGTGCTTCCACCTCTCAATTTGAATTAAAAAAATAAACACATTCTTCGCCTTTTTTTTTCTTTTTTTTAAGTTTTACTACAATTGAGGGAAGTGAAGGAAGGAGGATTTGAATGGAACCCATAATCTTTTAGTCAATAAGAATACATTGATATTGCGAGTTATTACTTTTGTTGTCTTCTTTGCTGGTTGTACTTTTATGAAAACTAAATTTACCCTCTTTGGGGCTGTTTGTTTGTCATGTTTAAGGAGGATTTAGTTGGACGATTTACTAATTTCTTTCCGAAAATCTACATTCAAACGAGTTTTTACTAATTCTTTTTTCTTTTTACTTTTAAAAATACTCACATTTCTAACCATTCATTTCTAATCATTCATTTATAACTACTCACTCATTTCTAACCACTCATTTTTA
The DNA here is from genome assembly GCA_037833695.1 of Sechiopsis laciniata. Classification (NCBI taxonomy): domain Eukaryota; kingdom Viridiplantae; phylum Streptophyta; class Magnoliopsida; order Cucurbitales; family Cucurbitaceae; genus Sechiopsis; species Sechiopsis laciniata. Next base: position 6,529,874 of record JBBMKA010000001.1, read on the forward strand.
ATTATTCATTTCAAATTAATCTAAATAACTAATTTTTAATCATTATTTTTTTAAACTGCTCATTTTAAATTTACATTCAAATTACAAGGTTTTTATGCTAACTCTTCTACACAAAAACTACGTTCAAACAAGTTTTTTTACTACAACTTTTAATTTTTAACTATTCAAGATAACTCCTCAATATAACTTCTTAAGCTAAGTCTTTACTAAATATGTTAAGCAAACATCCCCTTCGGTAAAAAGGGAAAGTATATACTTTTATTAACAAACTAAACACAGTATAGTTGGCATTTGATCCATTGTCTAGAAGTACAAGGACTTGAAATGTACGACAAACACCAAACAAAATATATTTATGGATATATTTGTTTGACGTAATTGAATTATTACAAATGAATTTTTACAACTGCAGTTAAAATTATTAGTTACCTAAAGTAATGTGGACTAAAATGATGATTAGGTTACTTTTAAATTTAAATATAATGCTAAAATAATTATTTTAAAGAAAAATAAATATAAAGTAAATTTAAAAAAAAATTATGAAATGTTAAGATAAACGTGTTAAATTTTGAAACAATGAGACTAAATTGAACCTAGTTCTCAGATTCAGAGTTTAATTTTCCCCGAAAAAAAATGTAATTTTGGAATTATAGATAAATATGATTTTATTATATGAAATATATAAAATATAAAGATAAAACGAAGAAACTGGAAAAAAAAATGTATATAAAAAAATGATTGTACACTCAAGTGAATATAAAGTAAAAATAAAGAACTGACAACGATAGTGGCAAGTCTTTTTCTGAACAACGTTTCTACCGACGCCGGCGGAAGCTGAAGCCAAACAGTGAGCCGCCGTCATCGCCGCCGCTGCTCAGTCGGCGTTAATTACGAAGCTGAGGAGTTGGTCATTTCGTTATCAGTGATTCTCAATTCCAATACGAGTAGATACTCAATATAATTCTTCATTTCTAACTGTTTTAAAATAATTTTTTATTTCTAACTAGTCATTTTTAATTATTCATTTATAACAACACAAAATAATTCTTCATTTTTAATTATATATTTTTAATCATTCATTTGTAAGAATTCAAAATAATCATTCGTTTCTAACTACTCATTTATAATTATTCATTTATAACTCATTTTTATCATTTATTTTTAATCATTCATTTTTAACTATTTAAAATAATTTATTATTTCAAATTAACATCCTAATAAGTTAATGTCTTTAACTCCTCGACAAAAAAATCAAATCCAAATGATTTTTTTTTTCAACTCTTCCATAAAAATTTACATTTAAACAAGATATTATTAAAAAAAAATTCAAATTTCTATCTACTTAATATAATTCCTTATTCTATTTGCGTCATTAGAACCACGGAGCGGATTTCATCTTTGGCGTTTTTTAAAGGTTTCAATTGTGGGTCGGGTCGGGTCGAATTTAATCTGTTTCACTTATTTCTGTACGGCGTCGTTTTGCGGGTTTGTTGAGTAGTGCGGCCATGACGGTTGGGTTCGCGTGATTGGGTTTTTGGATGTTTGTTTCTTTGTGTTGAGTTGGATTTGTCCTCATTTTACTAAACAACAAATTTGGTTACCAAAATTTACCATTTTTTTATTTGGATTTTTGTTTTTTGCAAAAATTAATTTTTAAATAATAATCATATTAATGTTTTTGTTTTTGTTTAACTACGGTTGGGACGGCAATACTAAAAAAAAAAAAAACATACGGTTAGAAAAGATTTTTTTTTTCTCAGCGGTGGAGGATTCGAACTTGTGTTCTCTTTATCATTGAGTTTAAATTAATATGGTTGAGTGATTGCTCTTGTTGACGGACGGAGAAATTTAAAGTCATAGTGAAAATATATTAATGTCGAGCTACTACTTTGACAATAATAATAATATTTTTTTACTACAATTGTCAAGTTAAACCAATTTTTAAGATTTGGTATTTCTACTAATATTACAATGTGGTAAAATATTTACGTTTTGGCTGATATTTTTTCTTTTTTCTTTTTTTTTTTTTGGAGAAATTTCGCTGATATTTATTCAATTTGATACATTAATTTCAATTGTAGTTAAATATTAGTTCAACAACATTGGTATATTTTCATGATTATGAGATCATAGATTCGAATATTCCTTTCCAATTATATTTGATTTGAGCATGATTGAAATATTAGAAAAAAAAAAAAAAAAGTCTTTAATTTTGAAATGTAGAAACTAAATAGAAACTTTTCTGAAAAGACATAAAAAAGTACAATTTCCAATAAATATTGAAGTAAAATATGCCATATGTATATTTTATTTATCTAAATCTCTAATAAGATTTTATCTTTAAATTAATCGATGACCGAAAAATAGCTTATATATCTTAAAAGAACTCCTCACCTTTACAACGTGAAATAATTGTAGGATCTTCGACATTTCTCTCAAAATGGTTCCATTTTGAGTTAATCAAAATCTTGAATTGAAACTTTATTTCATTTCATTTTTAATAAAAAATAAGAAAAATTTTTACATAAAAAGAAGAAGATAATTATACAATTCCATTACAAAATCATTCGGTGATTGAATGAAATAGTTTATATCAAATGGTAGGAAATTTACTCCCTATTCAAATATCCAAATATTATAGAATGATTTGATTCTCAATATAAATATTAAAGGGATAAAACTAATCCCATTGTTTGGAATCCTAATTTGGGATGGTTTTTAAATAAGTTACGATTTGAAATCATTTCATACGTTGGATGGATACATAGAAGTGAGATTTGAAATTATTCATGATTTCCAAATTTTGTTTGTTTCTTTTTTTTTTTTTAATAAAAATACCCGTTAAAAAAAATAAATAAATAAAAGCACTAAAAAAAATTGTACTCAAGCTTGACTCAGTCATAATTAACATGTAATTTTGACCCTTAAATATTATTCATAAACCTGAAAAGAAAAATGTGCCAAATTATATCTCATATTTTAGACATTTATTCACTTGATTTTTTCTATGCAACTTCTTTATTTTTTCTATACAATTTGGATCGAGGATTTACTAATTTCTCATCGAAAACTTACATATAATTTTTTCTCATTTTTACTTTTAAAAATAATTCTCATTTCTAATCATTCATTTATAACTATTCAATTATTTCTAACACTCATTTTTAATCATTTATTTCAAATGAATCAAAATAACTCATTTATAACCACTTATTTTTTATCGTGACCTTTTAACTATTCAAAATATACTCATTTTAAATCTACATTCAAACAAAATTTTGATTCTAACTCCTCTACACAAAAACAAAACGAGTTCTTGGCTACAACTCTCAATTTTTAACTATTCATAATAACTCTTCAATATAACTCTATGGGCTAAATCCTCTTTAAAGATGACAAACAAACAGCTCATGTTCAAATTTAACCCCATTCTTTAAAATTTCAAAAAAGAAAAAAAAGAAAAAGCAAACTTAAAAAAAAAACTAAAACAATAAACTCTAGATATTATTATTTATTTGTTTTAGTCTAAGGATAACATTTCAATTTTCAATGAGTTTCAGTTTCTTTAACTTTTTTTTTCCTTTCTAGAGATAACTTTTTTTTTTTTTTGCTTTGTCTTAAAAAAAGAGAGCTTAGTTTGGTTCTATAAACTTTTTTTTTTTAAAATTATTACTATTATTATTTATGGTTGTTTTTTTTTAATTACAACCATTAGGGAATGAGAGACTTAAACCCAAGACCTCTCATTAAGGATATACTAAGGCGGTTGTTCTTGTTTGCATTATTATTTAGAGTTGGGAGAAGAACAATGTGTTTTCCTTTTTTTTTTTTTTTTTTTTTTTTTTTTTTTTGTAAATATAATAAAACCAACTTAAGGATTTACAATCTCCACAAATCTACCATGAGACTCCACACTGATTTTACTCTACACTAAGTCAGAATTCGACCAACCAAAATTAAAAAGCTAAGCATATAAATATATTACTACTCAAAATACAATTAACACAATCTACGACCTTAACGGAAAAAGATTTCCAAAAATCCAACGAATAAAATCGACTAACCGTAAAGATCAAATTGACATTAAAATTCTTAAAAGCACATGCATGAACTAAATAAAAGCTATGTCCAAACTTCAAACTATGTGCATTAGCCTAGTTCATGATGAATTAACCACTTGAATAATAATCTTAGGCGATGTTATGAAAAACGAAATAATAATAATAATAATAAAAAAACGTGAGAGAATAATACACAGAATTTACTTCGTTCACTAACAATGTATTAACTATGTCCACAAAGAGAGGAGATAACAATTTTATTAATTTGGACATAAGAATATAAAATGTCGATTAGGTGGGGCTATAATTTGAAAAAAAAATTATATAGTGCACTCTTATAAAACTCTATTATAGAATATACTCAAATACATAAAAATCTATATGCACAAGCATAAACCCAAATATCCATGTTGCCTAAATTTCTAGAGCTTTGTGCTCAAGCCTTCATCATGAACCTCATTTCTGGGACCACTGATTCGTTGACTGGGCAGCAAGATCCCTACTAAGTAATAGTAGGGGATTGAACCGTACAAGATATATCTCACAAAACCATTCAAATATATATTCTCTCTTTTTTATTTCCTTTTTTTTTTTTGAAACGTTCAAATATATACTCTCAATTAAGTAGTTAAAGATTTAATTATATGAATAAAATTCAGTCTTTGGAGAAAGATTTAAATTATTAATCTTTTGATAACGCAACAACGTATACGCTTTAAATTAGTTAAGCTACACTTTAAATTGACGAATAATTATGATTTAGCGGTTGAGCAGTATTTACGTTGACATTATAATCGGGTATTAAAATATGAAGCAGTGAGCATTAGAACTTAGGGTTAATAAAGTCATCAAAGCCTTGTTATTTATTATTGTATTAACTGCAATTATGAGATTGTAATTTAATGCGAACTTGGTGATGAGTTATAAAATTAAAAAATAATAATAATAATAAAAAGTGGGTTTAATTATGTGAAAACTGGGGTGTATTTATTTATTTATTTATTATTATTATTATTATTATTTTTTTTTTAATACAGAAAACTGATTAACTTAGGAGTAAACCATTAAAAAAAACAATTTTTCTTCTCATTAGTATTAAAAATAACGTTTTTTTAAATTAAGCAAAAAAGAACTCTTTTGTCACCGAGGGGGTGTTTGTTTGACGTTTTTAGCTAGGAGTTAGATTTATGATTTATTAACTTCTCTTTGAAAACCTACATCCAAACGAGTTTTTATTAATTCCTCCTCAATTTTATTTTTGAAAATAACTCTCATTTCTAACCATTCATTTTTAATCATTCATTTATAACTATTCAATTATTTCTAACCACTCATTTTTAATCATTCATTTCAAATAAATCAAAATAACTTATTTTTAACCACTCATTTTTAATCATTTCATTTTTAACTACTAAAAATAACTACTCATTTTAAAAAATCTACACCCAAATAAGCTTTTTACTATAACTCCTCTACACAAAAGCTACATTCAAACAAGTTTTTGACACAACTCTCAATTTTTAACTACTCAATATAACTCATTAGCCTAAAAACTACCTAAATATGTCAAACAAACACCCCAAAAAATTTAAATACTGCTTTCACGAATCACTAAAACCAATTTTTAAAGAGACCATTTGTTAATGTAGTAGATTGTATCACAGTTCAAATAGATTTAATTTTATACTAAATTACTGACTGAAAACATTGACTTAGATATTAAAATAAAGTTACAATAATTTTCAATTTTAATAGGGACTTTAGGAATATTCTTTCTTTCTTCTTTTTTTAAGAGTAAAATAGTAGGGACTTTAGGAATATTTAAAAGTTGACAAATTTAATAAAATATTTAAAGATTTAAACTTATATCCCAAAATATAATAAATATAAAAATTCAAGTATTAAAATCGTGCCGAGAAATATTATAAAACAATAATATATTGTTCGATGTTTCAAAAAATAAAAAATTGTTCGCTGGAAAAAATAAAAATAAAAAACTTTTCTATTATTCACTTAACCTTTTCTCTTTGTATTGAAAAATAGATTTTGGAATAAAGAGAGATATATAATTCTTATCTTTTGATCTTTATGGTTTTATTTAATTAAAATTTTCAAAATGTTTTAGCATCTTTAAAAGTTGATGGTAGCCTTTTATCTCATGCGATGAGTTTTCTTTTCATAGATTTAGAAATAATTTTAAAATTTTAAATATAAAGTAGGTAAATTAAAAATGGAAACTTAGCCAACACGAATCATAGGTGTTCAAAGACGTATTACACTTAATCTAAGTATAGAAACTAATTAAACACAATCATAAAGTTGAAGAACATGTTAATTAAATGATTCAAACCAGAGCAATACTCAATAACATAATATTCGTATAAAGAAGAGGTTACAAGTTAAAATTTTTTTATTTTTAATTGTTGAACTAAAAAAGTATGTTAAGAAATTTAAAAATTAAACAATAATGTTTTTTTTTTTTTTTTTTTTTTGTCATCTACGAATATTTCGTTTTTTCTAATGTTCCGTCTACTTCTTTTACAATAATTAGAAGTAATTGGACTCCAATGTTAAAAATAGAGTTATATTATTGAATTACTTGTGTTAGTTTACTTCTAATAGGTTATCAAATTTTAGAAAGTGATTATTACTAAAAAAAAACTTAAAAAGAATGCTAACATTTTCATGGAAATTATTGTATGAGGTGTCAATCTTTTCAAAAAAGAGGGATAATGAAAATAAAGTATAGATTATTAATCATTTTTAAAAATTTGAAACTTATCAAAGACTATTAATCATCTAAATAAAAGAATTAATCCTATGAAAATAGTTTTACTTGATTTTGCTATTATACTTGCACAAAAAATATTATGGGTATGTTAATATTTAATATTTTTATGCTGTTAAAAAAAAAAAGTATGCATTTCCTTAGTAAAAATAAAAATGATAAAATAATTCATTTATTTATGTTATTGAAAAAACACAAACAACAAACTCAATTATGTTATCTCTAATCTTAAAAAGAAAACTTATCTTTCTTTCTGTTCTTTGAAAAAGGCCCTAATAAATTATTGAGTTAGTTTAAAATCAAATAACAATTGTGGAGATCGAATTTGTGATATTAAACTAAATTACCATCAAATAATAAACCATATCCCTTAAAAGAGGATATCACTATTAATTAATTTGGAAAATAAATATTTTGAAAATTTTAGAAACATATTAAAATTTCAAAATATATTTTTAAAAATAGTTCATTAATTTCTCAACTTTTGGGAGTTATTAACGTTTGGGAACAATTAATTGAGAAATAAAAGTAAAAAGTAAAACAGCCAGAGAGATGGTACCTTGAGAGTTTCCATGTAAGAGCAAGTTTTCATAGAGTCTACGTGGCCTATGACCCGCGAGTGTCTCATTTAAAAAAAATATATAATTCCCTATTATTTTATTTATTTTTATTTTTATTATAAAAGTAAAAATAAAATAAGGAATTTAATTTAATTTTATCACATTTTTTTAATATTTTATCTTTAACAAAAATTTGAGCTTATTTTACATGTTTCAACTCTCCTCTTCATCTTCCTATGATTGAAATTTTTTTGATGTATTAATTAAAATTATATATGATATTTATTGACTAAAAAGATCGGCGGCATGTTGATTTCATTGTTTAGTGGAATTTCAGTTCAATACTATAGTAACAATTGAATAATGAAAATCGATATTTGACTCTTATATTATTTAAGAGTAGTCGTATTTTTTTTTGTAGGGTTTAGTAGTTCACTTTCATTAATTTATACTTGAAATATATATAACTCTCATTAAAAAAAAATTGTTTATGTTTTATTGATAAAAAAAATTATACCTGCTGTTTTAAAAAAAAAAAAAAAAAAAAAATTATACCTGCAGTAATTAAAAAATATCTTTTAATTAAATGATAAATATATATTTTTAATTATTTCTCTTAATAATTAAAAAATATCTTTATCTTTTTATTTAACTTGCCCAAAATTTATAGCATGGATGAATTTTTTTCGAAAACTGGGTTGTTCATAACATTGGTTTTGAATAGGAAAAATCTCAAAAAAAAAAAAAAAAAAAAAAAAAACCGAGCCGCGCATGTGCAAACTCATATAAGAATCCAGATCCTTCAACGTTTTTCACCTTCCTCTCCACCCATTTTCTCGAGAAAATTTCATCTCTGTTTCTCGAGAAAATTCCTCACTGCAATCAACAAACATCATCAACTCCAACTCTGCTCTTCAATCTTCATATTCCGTTTCCTTTGCTATTGCTTTCATCGCCGTCGCTTTGAAAGATTCCTCTTCTCCAATCGATGTCCATTGCTCGTTCTCTTCCGCCGTCACCATCGGCGCCTGTGCTTAGGGTTTTGTCACGAGGTGAGTTTTTCTACTGTTTTTTTTTTTGCCTTTATGAATCTCTAATTCAGCTGTGTGTTATATGTTTTTGTTTGTGCTGTTTTGGTTGTGCTGTTTTCTGTGGATTTGATTCGGGATCGGAGTGATGTGCATCGGCATTGTCGAGAATCTGTGTGTTTGTGGCTCTTCTTGCGCGTTTTTTGTTTTCTGTAGTGTAATTGATGGTTGTTGTGAGGAGATTCCTCTTCACGACTGTCACTGTTCTTAATGTGTTCCAGAATTTTCGGTTCTAGCTTGAGTTTAATAGATTTTCTTTTCGGTTTTGGATTCAGTTTTTTGGTGATCGTCCGTTTTCGTTAGGTAGAAGATGTTGCTTCTTCTTCTTATTTAACTCTTTCTTTTTTCATTCTCGAAATGAGAAAATCTTTTACGACTTGATTTTGTTAAAGCTTTGAGAGAAATCAGGTTTCGAGAGCTGTTCTCTGCTTGGATCTGTCTTTACTTCTAGTTTCTGATCCCACTGGCTTCCTTCGCTTGCTTGAAATGATCGGTATTCTCTCGAAATTTTGTAGTAGCTCATCGAAGAGTACAGAAAACTAAATCTCGTATTCGTTGCCATTGTTGCCTCGTAACGTTTTCGTTATATGGAAGTTGTTAGTCCTCTTTCTTGCTTTCTTGATCTTCTGGAAATGTTGTCAAAAGAGTTTCTGAATCTTGAATTTGGTTTCTAATGCCCTTGAATTAGTCGTTTCTTGACTTTTGATAGAGTAGGAGGGAACGAGAATGGTAGTTTTGTGTGCTGTATTTTGTTTGCAATTTCTGATTATTCAGCCAGGAAGGAATCTAAATGCTTCACGCTTACGAAATGCAACTTCACTTTCTATGCTTCAATTACGCTTCTTCATGTAATTAACATGGCAGTTTCCATTTTATGATTTCTCGTTTTTTTTGTCTGCTACAATAAGTTGATGTGCCTGTTCGGATCGTTTCAGTGGGTTTGGATTTTGGCTGTATACTCTGAAGTTCAAAGCCATTCACTTTTTACACTCATCGTCTCTGAATTGAAATGTTAGGTATGTTGAGCTCTGCACATGATGCTCGAGTCATTGAACATTAGTTTTTTTTAATAACCGCGGAATCGGAGCTTCTCCCTATTATACACGTCATTGAACATTAGATGTGTTAAAATGTTGGGATAATTCTTGATGGATGAACTCAATTTATTTTCCCAGTGATAAAGTTTATATTCATTTTATTCAGAAATGTTTGTAACCTTTTGTCCTTACCTCCTATCTTCAGGCTTCGAAGGTCCTGGAACTAGTGATGAAATTAGAGAGAGCTTTGAAAATTCTGAAGATGAGAGGCGACTGTTCAAAATAGGGAACCTCAAGAAAAAGGCAATAAATGCTTCAAATAAATTTACCCACTCTCTCAAGAAGAGAGGAAAGAGGAAAATTGACTACAGGGTTCCTGCAGTATCCATTGAGGATGTACGAGATGAAAAAGAGGAGAGTGCAGTTCATGAACTGCGTCAAAAACTTCTTGAGAAGAATCTTCTGCCGTGTAGGCTTGATGATTATCATACTTTACTGAGGTCTGTGCAATTTCTGGAAGCTTTCTGCTTTATAAAAATAGATATCCTGCAATTTATGCAACATTTTTTAGTGGGTCATTACAAGTATCCTCTTTCGAATTTTATTTATTTATTTATTTATTTTGCAGATTTTTGAAAGCTAGAGAATTTAATATAGAAAAGACAATCTGGATGTGGGAAGAAATGCTTAATTGGAGAAAGGAATATGGAACAGATACTATTTTAAAGGTAATTTATATATAAAATCCCAGTAGTCTTAAAAAATAAGCTCCAGTCCTAACTTGAAAAGCGTTGTTTTGCTTGTTAACATATCAACACCATCTCCTAGTTCTATCACTTGCAATCTGTAATAAGCATCTAATCTTGAGAGTGCACAATGTAGTTGGATAACATGCCATTTTTGGTGCTTTAATATATTATTGAAGCGATTCATATGCAGGATTTTGAATTTGAAGAAATTGAAGAGGTCTTGCAGTATTATCCTCAGGGATATCATGGAGTTGATAAAGAAGGCAGGCCAGTTTACATAGAGAGGCTTGGGAAAGCCCATCCAAGTAGGCTCATGAATATCACCACAATAGAGAGATACTTAAAGTATCATGTTCAAGAATTTGAAAGGGCACTACATGAGAAATTCCCTGCCTGTACAATTGCTTCTAAGAGAAGAATCTTTTCAACAACAACAATATTGGATGTGCAGGGATTGGTACGATAAAAACAGTCTTGAAAGGTTTTGTCTATTCAGTTTGCTTGAACTATAATCATAAATAATGATGGTAGTTCCATATTGGGAGCTCAAATTTCTAAAACTGCCAATAATTTATATTCACATTTCGTCTCCAAGAAGTAGCACAGTGGTTGAAGACTTGGATTTTGAGGGTATGCTCCCTTCAAGGTCTCAGGTTCGACACTCACCTGTAACATTATTCCTTCCATGTCTCCGGGTGCCTGACCTAGGGACGGGCGTCATTACCCTTGTTTCAAAAAAAAAAAAAAATTATATTCACATTTCTATTGAAAAATATGGAAACTTTTTTAAAGTTGATATTTCAGTTTGAAACTTAAATTCTACCTGACTTATTGGGTGTATAATCTGAGGTTCTTATTTTTGGACCCGTAGTCAAACAGAGTTAGCTTCATTATCTCTGGCCTATTCAAGAAAATAACAACACACTATGTACATAATCTTAATGGTATGATCAATTAAGACAATAAAATCATCCATTTCTTCCAACATTGGTTTTTTAAGTACACAATTCTTTTTAATGAAGGGTGGTCACTTTAAATTGATTGTTATGGTACTGATATTTTGACTCCAGGGCATGAAAAATTTCTCCCGCACGGCTGCAAATCTCTTAGCTGCCATGACAAAGATAGACAGCAATTATTATCCCGAGGTAGCCTTCTAAACATAAACATATCCAATATTTTTCTCTTGGGTTTCTCTCATTCTCTTTTCACTTATATATACAGACATTACATCGAATGTATATCGTCAATGCTGGTTCTGGTTTTAAGAAGATGCTTTGGCCTGCTGCTCAGAGATTTCTTGATATGAAAACTGTTGCCAAGATTCAGGTATAGATGTGGTATGGTATTTACAACCAGTTACATGCACCCGCTTTTCCTTATGCTGTATTGATTATCTATTTCAAATTCCAGGTTCTTGAATCAAAGTCAATTGGAAAGCTACTTGAAGTCATTGACTCTGAGTATGACCACTAACACTCTGCATTTGAATTGCTCATATTTTTTATGTACCTTGGATAAGAATATTTTTCTTTCAGCCAGTTGCCAGATTTCTTAGGTGGCTCGTGTACATGTAGTGGTGTTGAAGGAGGGTGCCTTAGATCTAATAAAGGTCCCTGGAATGATCCCGATATTATGAAGGTGAAGACTTTTCATCATGTCCCAAATATAGTCCGACTCTATGTTAAGTTGTTTCAATTCTTAGCACGTGTAATTAACCGAAGTCTCGTGTTTCTAGGTTGTGCATAATGTAGGAGCCAACTTTATGAGGCAAGGCACAAGAGTGCTTAAGAATGACGTAAAATTTCACTCCCGTGCTCAAATACCTTCACTGAAAGTAGTGTTGGTTTGATGAGATTCAGTTTGAATATTGCATATTATAGCATGGTGTACTTTTGATGTGTATTTATTTGTAGTATATTTTTCTCTTCCATTAGGTAAGTAGTGATACATCATTACCGGATTCAGGATCAGATATTGATGACCCGTACTCCTCACTCGAGCGAGCTAGCTCTTTGGTTTCTTATTTGGCTCCCGTTCACGAAGACGTAAGTCTTAAAGCATGTAGCACATGAATTGTTAAAATGTAATGTATGTTTATGCAAAAATGTCAGCTAAATTATACAAATTTTAATTTTGCAGCTCAGGGCAGCAGATCCTAATGCTTACTACAGTTGTGATGACGACCTCCTCCCTTCTCGGACCGTAAATGCAAGTGACCGAAGTGTTGGTGGTTCTCAGGGTCCATCTTTTGAAATAATGGATGACGGGAACCTCTCTAACGAAGTGACATCAAACATTGAAGGTACTTAATGTAATTGCATCTCTCTCTAATATGTCGTAAATCGAAACTTTTACGGTATACCTCGCACTGCAAAAGTACAAGCACGTCAGAATGTTAGAAAGTGTTTGCATTTCCAAGTTCTGCAATTATATTGTTCGTTGGTCATATTTTTTTCCCCTTTCTCATAGATTTTACTTGAATTCACCCTTCTTATGTACAGTAGCTAATGTGCACGAACTTCGCAAGCAAAAATTCGAGAAAAGAAACCTTCAGTCTATGGGGAGAGTGTTTATATCGTTCTGGGTTAGATTGGTAGAACTTGTTCGTAGTTTACAATTTCAGTTTTGGAAAAGACAGAACAATATATATCCTTCTAACACAGAACAACACATTACAAATAACAATGCTGCTGCAACCCAAGTGGCAAACAGAGAAGATTACGTCGGTCCATGTTTAGAACGTCTCGAGAGGCTCGAAAAAATCTTTGTTGAGATGAACAACAAACCTGCTAAAATTCCTTTGGAAAAAGAGTATTTGCTCACTGAATCTTTGGACAGAATCAAGTCAGTTGAATTTGACCTGGAGAAAACAAAAAGAGTAAGCATATTTTTTTGTGTTTAATTAGTCCTATGAACATTTTTCTGATTATTTTTTGGGGGATTATAATAATTGGAGTAGGGGGTTTCGAATCCAAGACCTCTTAGTCATTGGGTGTACGCTAATACTGCTGAGCAAATACAATTGTTGGCACGAACATTTTTCTGATCGAATCTTGTAGTTAGCAATTTCATTCATTTCATTTTTCCAGGCACTCCACGCTACTGTTTTAAAGCAACTGGAGACTGGCGAGCTGCTGGAGAAATTAAGAGAGTCCCAATATCAAGTAAGCAACTTTCCAAAACATGGGCCACATATTTTTTTGTTATTTGTTAGATTTTTTTGTTTTATTTTTCTCATCTAATTTTAGAAACACTTTTTGAAATATCTCCCGACTTTTAAAAGGTAGGTTTGAAAAATCCTTTTTCATTTTTTGAAACTTGTGGAGGATTTTGAAAAACCAAATGGAAACAAACTTAAGGCATTATCTTTCTTTGTACCCATTTCGGATCTAGAAATAATTCAACAGCAATAGTACCAACATGAAAATTTTCAAAGATCGTGAAAAAGATACGTAGAGGCCTTCATTCAAATGGGGTCCTATAAAAAATAGAAAATACACATCCATTAAAAAAAGTAAACTTGAAGGCTTCCCTCAATAAACATTTGGTCTCTGGCTCTCACTTTTTGAAAATAAAGCTTTATTTCTTTGTTCTGCTACCTTTTGAAACCTGTTTTTTTGTCTTCTGAAATTTGACGAAAATTTCAAACAGTGTTTTTAAAAATCTAGCATATAAGAAAGATGAAACAAGAATAGTTTTAAAAACAAAAAATGAAGGCTTTTTGTTTGCTTTTTTAAAATTAAGTTTATCCATACCACTCTCTTAGTGTTCATGAACCAAAAACATTGTCACTCTCGATTATTGTTGAACTAAAAAAACAATAATCTAGCTAAGTTCGAAAACTAAAGAAAAGAAATTCTAATAAACTTGTTTTAGTTTTTAAAATTTGGGTAAAAATTCAAATGTTTCCACACGAAAAAAGCACTAAAAACTGAATTGTTTGAGGTAAAATTATGGGTTAAAAACCAAGTTCAGACAAACTTCTTTGGTTCATTACCAAACATTCCAAGTCTGTAATAACCCTGATCCATGCAGCAGAGAAGATTTTTGTGCTAAATTAGAATGGCAAAGAAATGAAAAAAAGGCTACACAGTATAGAGCCTTGAAGCAAAGCAAGATCAAAGACAAAGCTCGTGGAATGAATGACAAAATCCATTAGGTAATGGCTGTCGGCAACAGAAACGAAAGAAATAAAACAAGGCAAAGGAAAAACAGAGAAACCAGTGTACTTTTCACTCCCATTTTTTTTATTGGTTGGATCGCCTTTGTCTTTTTCTTTTCCAATAAATATATATAAATATATTTGAAGATTTATAGACAAGGCTGACAAATTGTATTATACATAAAAATGGGCAATGTTTTTCAGTACAGAAAAGAAAGAAAAGTGAATAGCGTGGCTTTGCAATAGTAGCACAGCAGCAGCCTGCAACTTCTTCACTTCCTCGCTTCATGCTTCTGACTTCTCCCAAGTAAATTTTAATTGCTTTTTTTTTTTTTTTTTTTTTTAAATGCTCTGAATTATGATGCAGTTTAGAGTAGAATAGAGGATTTCATATAGGCCGTAACTTCTAGAATTCGATTTCCAATCATCAATGAAAATATTACTCTCTTCTGTACATCATTAATCTAATTTACTTTTTCGTTCAATTCATTCCTTTTCAATTTTGAGATGCTAGTTCTTTTTTTCTTTTTCTTTTTTAATTTTTATTACTCAACTAGAGGCATTCATAATATGAATGTGGACTTGGTTCCCAAGAGATAGCGTATTGGTAGAAGATTTAAATTTTGAAGGTGTGCGCCCTTCAAGGTTCTAGGTTCGAGAATCATTTATGACATTAATTTGTAGACACTTCTCATGTCTCAATTTCTTTGATGTCTTCTTATTCCTAGTCAAGGGATGTGTGTGGTTACTTCGGGTATGGTGGATTGAAGCTCTCATTTTCTATTTAAAAAACAAAAAAAAAAAACAAAAAAAATGAATGTGGAGAACTTGAAAAGCTGCTTACTTCCCAATATTTATGGGATATAGATGGTGTGTTTTTTCAAATCTTTTTCTTATACTTCAAATGGTGCAAAACTGTTTGCAGCAAAGGAGAGCAAGAGAGTTGTTTTGATTGTTATTTGTGGTTTACAAACAAACTAACACAAGGGCCAAAAGGAGTACCAGTGACATCTTCTATTATTAGGTTACGAGTTTGAGTTTTAAATGTTAAATTATAAAAAATAAAAAGTAACAAGGAGAGAGAGAGAGAAAAAGAGTAGTTGGGATTATGGATTGTCAAAAGGAAGTTGATCTTACTTGGTCAAATCTCTTCATTCCCAATTTGGGTGAAAAAGTGCAGAATTATGAATTAAAATTAGAGAAGAATTTGGGTGTACTCCGGGCACACCCCACTATGATGTCATTCATGTAGAGTCACACATCTTCTTTTTTCTTTTAAGTTTTTTTATAATAAATATAAAGTAAAAAAAAAAAAAAAAAAAAAGATGTGTGACACCAAAAGTACCACATGAATGACATTATGGTAGGAGCCAGATGACATTATGGTAGGAGCCAGATGACATTATGGTAGGGGTGCAACTCAAGGTGCACCCAAATTCTTCTCTTAAAATTAGAATTCGCATGTTTTATAATTTGGGCTCCAACATAAAAGAATAGAGTTTATCGTTTTTTACCATTTCTCCCTCTCTCTAAACTTAGAAGCAAGTGCATCCCTGCTTCCTCAATATAGGGTTTTCTAACTAAGCTCCAGAGAGATAGTGTTTTCATATGCTTGCTCGCATGTCATATCCTCAAATTCAAAATAACTTTTCTAATTGGTGGATTAAGTTCTGGAAGTTAAATGTGGATTGATTTTTAAATTTTTTAATCAATGTATAAAAATTCTCATTTAGTTACTTTCCTAAATAAATTGTTGAAATTTGATGACAAAAGTTAATAACATCATATTACTGTAATATGTGTGCATGTGATATTGTGATTCACCCATCAACAAAATTTATTTAGTGACCGAATGGGTTGATAGCACAGTTGGTTATCTTGTTTGGTGTTAATCTATTTTTACTCTATAGTCTCAAATTCGAGCCTGAAAATTAATATTTGGCTCTCATATTATTTGAGAGTAATTGTACCATCTATGTAGGATTTGTTAGTCTCGTTCTCTTAATTTATACTAAAAAAAAAACTATTTAGTGCATTCGTACAAATATATGTTGATAAAAAATATTTTAATGAAACATCAATTTCCACTAACAAGTTGCCAATGATGTATGAGTGCGGTCGATGAATTAGAAGGTCATGGGTTCGAATCCTCATACTTTCAATTGTTGTTTAGTTAAAAAGAAAAAATTCATTAACAAATTAAATTAGTTTCTTTTAAAAGTAAGAGTGGAAGATTCAAATTCATGACTTTGGCTTCGAATTTAAAATTTTAAGGAAATTTGTTGTAAATAGTAAATTTTAGTATCTATATTTAATTACACTAGTTTTTTTTTTTTTTTTTTTGAAATATGGTAAGTTGTCGTATAACTAAGAGTAAAAACAAGAGTAGTAACTCAGTTGTATCAGAAGCAAGAATAGATCATAGATTCCAATTCCTCCCTAGTCCCTCTTTGTTGTTGTAAAAAAAAATAATAACCTATCAATTCAAAGATAGTTTGCCAAAATAATCATACCTCAATTGAGGTCTTGTATTTGATTATTTTCTTAAAATTTTGACATCAGTAATTTTTTTCCTTTTCAAAAAAAGAATTCTTCACTTCACACTTGTTCGGTTTGTTGGTGTCAATTTTTGGTGGAAATTGATAATGAAACCGACCTATAAGTTTGCTTAAAAACATAATTGCAAAAAAAACTTGACTACCAACAAGTAAGGATGTTCATTGGTCAAGTTTGTCGGTTAATTCATTTATCTGTTTTTAACTAAAAAAATATATTTATCATACAGTTTTTTAATAACAAAAATAAGAACTAATTAAAAATTGGACATATCAATTAATTTTTTAAAATACGCTTAAATTTAAATTAATTTTGTAATAATGAACCAGAAATTTAATTAACTATATGATTATATAAGA
Source organism: Sechiopsis laciniata (assembly GCA_037833695.1). Lineage (NCBI taxonomy): Eukaryota > Viridiplantae > Streptophyta > Magnoliopsida > Cucurbitales > Cucurbitaceae > Sechiopsis > Sechiopsis laciniata. The sequence continues at coordinate 6,547,237 of JBBMKA010000001.1, forward strand.
AAAAAAAAATTTATGAACAAGTAAAAAATACTAAAAAATGACTGAAAATTGACCGAACCAACTGACTTAACAGACAAACTTAATTTTAACTGACACGAACCAACATATACTCTAAAGCCAACCAACCGAGACCACACTTTATTCGATCAGTTTTGGTCGATCAATTCGGTGTTAGGAAAATGTATGAACAACAGTATAAATAATTTTTTTGCCAGCAGTAGCTCAGCTGTAGTTAACAAACCCAAAAAAAAAAAAAAAAAGTTTTTTAGAAAAAGAAAATACAAAGACATATTCTTATTTCCTAGCGGAAATCCAATTCAACGGCCTGTACTTGCCTTCTCGTCGGAGAAGAATTATCACTCTCGCCGGAATTATGGTCTCCGATCGATCCTTCTGCTACTTCTCAATGCTTCTCTTCTTCTTCTTCTTCTTCCTCTCAATGCTTTTCACTGCTTCTTCCTCCACTTCCATTTCAGGTACACTCCCATTCACAATCGATTATGCTCCGTATCGTCAATTCTCGATTTCTTTCTTCTTCTTCTTCTTCATTACTAGTTTCCTTAACTCCGAGTTTCTTTGCAGCTCATGTATTTGAATCCAAGCCTTCAATTGGCCGGATCCTCCTACAGGCGAAACAAGGTTTTGCCCCCTTTCTTCGACTTTTTTTTTTTGATTTCGTATTTGAATTCAATATAATTGTTATAAGCAGGTTTCTGTTTAGTTTGTGCTCGTTCTGTTTGTATGAGATCTTGCCGATCTGCGATTCCTTTTTATTATTTTTTTCTTATCGAGATTTTTAGATTATTATACTGAGATTTAATGTCATGTATATAATATTGTAGGGAAGTTTGTTATTTATTGTAGATTCTATTAGGGTTATATATATATAGAAACTTATCCTATTTGGAAAATTCATCCGAAGTAAGACTTTTTTTTCTTCCCATTTTCTGATCAATATCTATAGTTATTGGTCCCCAAATTTCGATCCTACCAAAAAAGTTGTATCAACTTAATCGAGTAAGCCAAAGCTGGTATTTGATATAATTGACTATTCCACTCATTATCAATTGGTTTTGAGGCAGAATGTTATATTGTCTAAATATAGGTTATGTGAGATTTGGGGATACTAAGATGTGGATTTTCCTGAATTGACTATTTGGTTTTCTCGGATCTACTGGTGTTTTTCTAGGGTTTTTATTTTGCCACCATTGCCTGGAAAAAATAGGAAATTCAACAGAAATTTTATTCGGTTGAATTGATTTGTTTATTTCATTTTCGTATAGGATTGTTCCACCTATCCGTAATTTACGCCGTGATTCAATTACATTAAAAGAGAAAAGAAGTAACCAAAAGTTGAAAAAAAAAAATTAGAATATAAGGAAAATGTGTGTTTCTTCCTTAAGATGAATTGATGTCCTGTTTTAGTACTCTTGGATTGTTTTTTGTTGGGGGGTAAAGTATAGCTATAAGAAATTCGAATTAGTGACCTCTAAATCGAAGATACATACCAATCTCTATCGGACTCAGCTTGCTTTGACAGTACTCTTAGATTATTTATGGTGTGGTATTTGCATTAAGGGGGTTTTCACAAAGTGGGCTCAATATGAAAATGTCTAAATTTGCTCTTTCAAGAGTTTTTTTATATGCATTGTTATGAAATCGGAAGCAACAAAAAGAAAAAGAGAACGCCAGACAAAAACACATAAACACCCCCGAGTAAAGGAAAGAATTGTTTATTAAGAGGTAAAAATACAAAATCTCGTTTAAATTGAAACAGGAGTTTTAAAAGAGTTTATATAGTGCACTCTCATAAAATTCTATTACAACATATGACGTAATACATAAAAGTTCAATACAAAAACATAAACCCAATTACATATTTCAACTAGATAATCGTGAGGCAACATAGTTCAAAGGCATATCTCAACAGAAATCTGAGTTGAAAGATCTTGAACTCGTGGCTTTAACATTTTCTTATAACTTTTCCAAGCATATGTATGAGTTATGACAATGATTTGGCAGTTGTGTTATATTCTGTAAAAGCTTGTGAAGGTAGTATATGTCCAATAGATTATCTGTTCTATCTGCTTCTTGTCTGTCTTGTTTGTTCATACGAAAAAGGAAATTCCAAATGAATATCAACCTCTCAACCATCATGGAGTGACTCAAGTGGTCAAAGAGGACCTTGGGGTGCTTAAGGTAATGAGTTCAATCCATAGTGGTCACCTACCTAAAAATTAATTTCCTACGAGTTTCCTTGACATCCAAATGTTGTAGGGTTAGGCGGTATGTCCTGTAACATTAGTCGAGGTGCGCGCAAGCTGGCCTGGACAGTCACGGATATAAAAAAAAAAAAATATATCAACCTCTCAATTTACTACCTTCTTATTCAATATCAACTTCAGTAGACAACAAATTACAGAACTAAAGAAGCTTTTGTTTACCTTTTGATTTGAGATCTGGCTCTTGAGGCATAAGTTTCTGTCACTTTTTCTTTAATTGTTTCATTTTTTTATCCATTTGTTAGACATATGACAATCTATAAGTTTTTTGAAGAAGCAGATAGGGTAGAAGCATGTTTTTATATTCCTTGATATATTCTAGAATAGCCTTTAGACTTCACATCAATTACTCAAGAGGAATGGGCAGCATTTGGTACTATTATTCTAAAGAAAACCATTAGATTGCTGAAAAAAATTCTAAAGATAAATGGAATAGTGGGCTTCCAAACATAAGTGATCATAATTATATCACAATTAAATATTATGCATGTACTTTCAGATGCTATGTTAAAACAAATTTGGTTTAATCATGTAATGTTGCACAATTTATGCAGCTTGTCCAGTGAACTTTGAATCCTTGAACTACACCATCATCACAAGCAAGTGCAAGGGGCCTCAATATCCTCCCTCTCTCTGTTGTCCCGCTTTGACTGAATTCGCTTGCCCTTACACTGCAGATATCAACGCGGTAACAAATGATTGCGCTTCAACGATGTTCAGCTACATTAATCTGTATGGAAAATACCCTCCTGGTCTCTTCTCTAGCGAGTGCAAGGGTGATAAGAATGGTCTGGCATGCCCTGCGCTCCCGCCCTCCGCTTCAGCCGATCTAAATTGGGGTTCGGTAACATGTTTGCCATCTCGTTTCCTGATCCTCTCGGCTGGAATCGTACTGCTGCTTTGGCTATCATGTTAAGGTTCAGGTGACTACCATTTTTCACCATTCTTTCGTCCAATTTGTAACTGTGCCTTAAACTTGGAGGAAAAGCTGCAATTCTTTACTCTCTTGTATTTATTATCATATTTCATTCTGTTCCATGAGCTAAACTTGTGTATTCTACCACTTTAATAGCTGAGGAAAGTGAGCTCTTGTTCATGAGATTGAACTGCAAAAGTTCTTATATAAGGTTTCTGGTGTATCATCATTTGTGATAATTATTTCATTTTATTATATCATGGAAAAGTTCTTAGTTTTCGTTCATATGAAATAAATTTGTTCTATTGTTTATGGATTGATGATTCATTGCAAATAATTATATAAAAATATATATTGAGCCAGAATAAAAGTTTATGTTCTTTATAGTTCAACCATATAGGAGTGGAGATTCTCTCATATCTTATTAGTTGACTAATAAAAGTTATCGATGAAATGATACAATATTAAATGATTAATTTATATGAATTGTTAACATTTAAAGTTTCAAAATTCAAAATTCCATTTAATTTTGTGTGAGATTATGACTTTTCATCAACATTCCACGTTTTTTTATTCTAAGAATATTTTTGAAAGTCAAAGTTGATATTGAAAGATTATGATTTCTAAGGTTTTTAGTTTTTGAAAATGAAGCCTATAAACCCTATTTTCACGTTTTATGTTTTTGTTACTTTGAACCATACTTCCACTTATCAAGTCAAGTTTTGAAATTAATGAATAAAACAAAAGTTTATGAAAACTTATCTTTGTTCTTACAATTTTACCAAGAATTCAAATATTTGGTAGTCATTCGTTATAGAAAAATTGATAAAATAAGTTTAAGCCAAAAATAGTTACCAAACGAGCTCCAAACAATTTAAAAATCAGTTTGAATAAAAAGAAATGATAAGCAATAAATACCAAGAAAATGAAGAAAATTAGTTAAAATATAGGATGTGGAGTGCGTGAAGCCAAGGTTGTTCATATAAGTACATTTCAATCATCAAGTTTGAGAAATCTTGTGCCAATTGCTCTCAACATGATTATTGGCTTGGAGATTGCTTAGTTCAATCAGAAGTCTTTTATCCCCTAGGGCCAGTATAGTGGTTGAACATTTGTACTTTGGATGTGTGCTTCCTTCAAATTCTCAAGTTCAAGACGATTGTAAAAATTAATTTCACAAGCGATCTCAATTTCGCTTGTGATTCTACGATGTATCCTGATGCCACAGCGTAGGGATGAGCCAATAATGCCCTGGGCTTTAAGAGGAACAAAACGCCATAAAAAAAAATAATAAGAAGGAGAAGGGCCTTTTGGAACATTGACTCTCGAGCAACATTGGACTTATCTTTATGAATAGCCATGGGTTTGAAAAACAGAAACAATACTTGGAGATAATAAAGAAGCAAAAGTACAAGGTTTAATGAGCAATTGCTTAAGATGAGCATAAAACCTACAAGACTTTATTTTGATCGAGCATGGTTATCTCAGTTATAGTGGAGCGAAGCTCTGATTTCCCAATGACCTAAAAAAAAGTTTCACCTATAAAATATGACTCCAAATCACATGCCATAAAGTAATATATTTTGCTTTCCTCAGCTCGAGTAAATTGTTTCCTCCATAACCCAGAATTTTTACAGCTCTAGTCAAGCAAATGAAGAGTAAACAAAAGCGGCTAAAAATGACCATTTACTATCAATCTGTCTTACAATATTAACCTATTTCCTTTCCCAACATACACTTCTAACCTTCAGAATCTGTGGTAAACAAATGCATATCCTTCTTTTGCATAATACACATTTCTTACTATCACATTAAGTTAAAACTTACTCGAGGGTAGATTGATCACATAACTATATTCATGGATACATGAAAAGAAATTAAAATTCTGGCATACTCAATGGAATTTCTCCCAGGGACATGTATATTAGATCATCATCCGCCAAAGCTCCCTGAAATAATAAGCAAATGACAGATCATCAAACCTTTATCGATGTTGAGGAGGAATGCCTATGAATTCATATAGTTCTATTCTAAATCACTAAAGACCAAAAGAGGGTGGAGATGGAAGTAGAGACTTAAGCCCTCTCTCTCTCTTTCTCTCTCTCTATATCTATCTATATATATAGATAGATATGTAAATATTCGGGTCAGCTTACGCGCGCACTTCAACTATTCTCATGCAACATATCGTCTGACCCTACAACATTTGGATGTCAAAAAAAACCTGCGAGAGGTACTTGTTTGAAGGAATTAACGAGCTATTAGGATTGAGCTTTTAAAAATCCTTTTTAAACAATCACATCCAAACTAGCTATTATAATCACTCATTTCTAATCACTCAAAATAATTACCCATTTTTAATCACTATTTTCTAACCACTCAAAATAATTATTTATTTCTAACCATTTATTTCTAATCATTCATTTATAACCACTCATTTCTAACCCTTCAAAATAATCACTCATCCAAACAAAGCTATTGTCTATAACCCCTCTACAAAAACCATCATCCAAACAAGCTATTAATTGCAACTCATCTACAAATAACCACATCCAAACGAGCTATTACTAAAACTCAAATTTCTAATCACTCAAAGTAACTTCCCATTTATAATCACTCCAAATAATCACTCTACAATTTCACATCCAAACACCTTCGCAGAAAATTATTTCCTAAGTAGGTGACCATCATGGATTGAACTTATCACTTCTTTGTTATTTATGACGCTCTTGACTTCTAGGCCACTCCATAATGGTTTAGAACATATAATATTATGCAATCTATAAGAAGCCAGGCAAGTTATCAAAAAGAAGAAACTTCAATAAATGAGGAAATTTGATATAAGAAAGGAAGTACTTCTCCATTCGGAAGAGGCATTTCATCGTGCATTGAGTTCATGTCTCCTTGAACAGAAGCACAGTTAGGAAATTCTGCTCCAAGCAACTCTGAAATCATAAGTCCATAGCCATCTTGAACATCAGGCATGTCGCCACTATTTTGTTCGTTGTTAGAAAAGCCATCCAATCCAGTAAATACAGACTCCCTCCTGAATATTACATCATACAGTTAACTACATTGTTAGCATACAATTTAAAAATTTCTAAAAAAGAGAGAAGTCTTAACAAAAGGAAATTGGGTAAGGTACAAGTATAAGCATATTTAAGAAAATGCAAAACCAAAGATACAAACAAAAGATGAGAGAACTTACTTTCTATCTGCATTATGGAAGCTCTTGTCTACTTGGGCAGCATAGTCATCTTCCAAATCAATAATTTCAATCTCTTTACTGCCAGTCACCACACCATTTTGACCAAATTCAGGACCATTGCTCATAGACAAGTCAATATCAACAGGTGTTCTTTCTCTTTTTGTTTCAGAAATAGATGGGAAGATGAGAAGATTATTTTCATGATTATCAGAAGCCTCCATAAGGTTAAGGTCACAGATCTTAAATGAATTTGGAAAAAGCTGCTTTTCTTGTGCATAATCAAGACATTGCTCGCCCCCGCCTTTCATAAAATGAAAACCATCCACTGAGTTCACACAGTCAGCATCTACAACAACTTCATTATCAGGCTTGTTTTCCTCCGAACAAACTTTCCTTTTATCGAACTTCAGAAGGTCAAAGGATTCATCTTCCTTAGAAGTCATTAACGGAATCCATTCTCTTGGTTTTTTATTCCCCTCCACCACATTACTCTCATCCAAAGATCGTTTTTGACCCCTATCCTCAAACATAGAATTAGTCCTTCCAAATACGGCAGGACTTCGGCAAGATTCTTCCTTGCTATCATTCCAAAATGGTCCCTGCTGGAAAGATTGAGACGTGAAAGAGCTAGTCTTCTCGCCAAATTTAGGGTATAGCTCCTCTATTAAACTAGTTTCCTCAAGAGCTTCTGGTTTAGATCTTTCAGAGTTTAAACTCACGACATCTTGTTTTTTAGCTGATCCAGCACCAGATAATGCACAGCTGGAAGAGTTACTGTCAAGTGAAATTTCAGGTTCTCTGTTGGGAATACTATCAGAGGGTTGTTCTGACACAGTTGAAATGGGATCTATCTTAGAAACCTTGCATGCCAATGCAGAGCGAGTTCTGGTGGGGAACTTAGCAAATCTGCAGAATGCTAGTAGATCAGTCTCTTGTTTAACCACGGAATCACCATCAGCAGCTTTGTTCTGAACGGAGAGTTTCTCTGCCACACAGTGTTTCTCGGTTTCATTAATACTGGTATTAGTTTTCACCTCCACAGACCCTGAATCTAAGTTACTTAAGTTATCAGAATCTTTAGCAAGTTTCTGCTCACATGGAAGATCTTTCCCAACAGCAGAATCACTTGCCTTCAGTGTTGAGCCTTCATCATCTGGCAAAGGGTACTTAACCAGTTCAGGTCCTGAATCCTCAGGCGTGTCACCTTTTCGTCCTAACTTGGAAGGTTTGAGATCTTGCAATTCAGAACCAATTTCTTCACCACTTTGTTGTTGGCTACTATAAGCTGAAAGATTATCAGCTTCGTCGTCCAGCTCTGTATCTGGAGAAGCTCTGGTTCTATCATTGTAATTATTGCTCCTACTGTAATCCTGGCCACTCCAACCACTATTCTGAAAAGATGTAGATCTTCTCCGTCCTCTCAAATGATTTCGTGACGCTGAACTATATTCATCCGATAGCTGCCTCCTCCCTGACCCGGAATCAGGTCCAACGGAATGAGGAGCTGTAGTAGATGTTCGTCCTTCATCATGAAATGGCCCTAATTCCTGAAATTCAGAAGACTCCCTCCTCAAACTTCCACCTTGCCATTTACCAGACAAAGCACTAGATGGAAGCAAACCTTGAGAAACCAGATATTCAGCTGCAAGGCAACCTGCTTCCATAAAAATGTCAACACAAGCCCCTCCTCTTCGCGGCAATGACTGGGACGATTGATATGATTTCGGGTAACCCTGGCCGCGCCCATAGACACTCGGGTGATTAAAGTTCCGATAATCATTGCCATATCCACTACCATGGCCTCTAACCGATCCCTCAGGTGAGAATTGAGAAGCTAATCCCACTCCCATGGAACTAAACCTAAATCCATTTCCGGTATTACGATGACGAGGATGCATAATTTCAAGAATCAATTCAGAGGCAATTAGGTATCTGTATAATTACTATTCCACACCAAATGATCCAGAATCCCTACCGTCGTTATGCTGAAGAAATCCAAAAAAAAACAAAAAAAATCCTAAAACCCTCAGAAACAATTCGAAACTCAATAAAAACGAAAGTAAGGTTCCAAATGGGGAAAGTTCCTGCAAAAATACGTGCTACAAAATCCGATACGAAAAGAATTCATGAACAATACTAGTCCAACAGTATAAACCAACAGTTCCTAAGTCGAACAGATCTGAACGAAATTCGATTAAGCAATCCAAGAAAAATCTAACCACTTACAGATAACAATTTCGAATCCGTCCACACAAAGATGATGATGATGATGATGATGATGATGATGACGAATTGCGAAGAAGAGTTTGTAGGTTTTTCTAGAACAAGAAAGTGATTTCGTCGAATTAGCAACAGAATTTCTTCGCCATTTCAAAACTCATCATCTCTGAACATGAAATTCGGCCGAATTTTCGTACAGAGCTCGTAGTCGTAGCTAGAAATTGGCGATTGTAGTGGCTTTTTCTTCTCCGGCGAGGATTTGGTGCTTAAAAGGCAGGCCGATGGCGACAAGAGCTTGAAAGTAATAAATATCATTCAGCATAAATTAGTCTTTTACAATAATATTTAAAAACCCATTATGTAATTTTTGTTTTTGTTATGTTTTTTTTTAAGATTTAACTAAGATGTTATAATTTTTATGGTTGACTAGATGACCAAATAATTAAAAAGTTGTAAATTTGAATTCTCTATTTATAATTATTATATGATTTAAAAAAAGAAATCTTAATAATTAATATTAAATAATATGAAGTTCTATTTTAAAATCAATCGATAGAGAAAAAAAAATTTATATATCTTATAGAGGTATTGAAGATTTATCTCGTATTTAATGAGAACAAAATGAGCATCTTTAATAATTAATTTGCTTTCCGAGAGATGGAATCATCAAGATCCTTTTATTTGACCCAAAATCGATCCATCTAGATATATTTTTGTGAGATATGTTTTTTTTTTTTAATGAAATGTAATTTAATTATTAAATGTCTCATTTAACCATCTAGAATTGGACCATTTGATACCTATTTAGAACTAATTATGTTTATGAAATGTAATTTAATTATTAAATGTCTCATCTATTAACCATCTAGAATTTGGACCATTTGATGTCTATTTAGAACAATTATGTTTATTTTGAAGAAAGAATCGTGAGGAAACATTATTTTAGCAAAAGTTTGAGACTAAAGATTGTTGCAAATTTGATGTAGTGTTTTCTAGAGCAAAATGCATTTCAGGTAGCGAATTCATTAATAATTAGATAGATTAATTATCATAGATAGGTTTAGTGCTCAAAGAGAACCTAGGACAAAATTATGAATTTAACTATGGTGATCACCTATGTAGAAATTAGTTTCCTATAAATTTTTTTGACAATCAAATATTGTAGGTGAAAAAAGGTGAATGAGAGAACGAATGAGGAGATGAAAACTAATCGAAAACAATTACATAATAAAAAAGATTGAGATAACAACAACACGAGAGTTAAGTGGTTTGGCCTTTGACCTAGTACAAAACTGAGATGAAGGAATTTTATTAAGAGAAGGAAAAATGGAATCCAATAACAAATGAAGAAGAAGCAAATATATTTAGAGCCCAAAAATAAGACTCCCACCATCGTTAACCCTATTATGATCAAACTGACCTTACAATGGTTAACCTAAAAAACTAGCTGTTAGACTCCAAACTTTAACGGTAGGGTTAGATTCTGTTTTGTGAGAATAGTACATACAAGCTGACCACATCAATCGATATAAAAAGAAATTTCGATAAATTTTCTTTGCTTATGTAAGGATTGTTAGATGGATAATTTGACTTAATTAATCAACCATGTAATTGTTAGGAAGAGTTACTACAAATAGTTGTAATCATCTTTGACCAAGAAGAACTTGTGATCAATATTATTGGAAGGAGATGAAAAGTGGAATGAGAAATTGAGTTTAGAAGATAGAAGACTTCGATAAAATAATAATAACAATAATAATAATATGACCAAAACGAATTGCTATCGAAGGAATCAAGAATACCAAATGTAATTCTCCAAAAAAAAAAAAAAAAAAATCAAATGTATATTTTATTTGTCTTTATGTTATAATTAACGTATGTTATTAAACCCTTCTTCTTGATCAAGAACTTGTAAAGGAGAAGAGTTTTTGACATTTTGCACGCCTAATAATCAAGAAACTAGTTAATATAAAGATGGATGTTTCTTTAAGAGAAATATTTTCCTCCTTATGACTAAGGAGAGGAGCCATTCTTAGTGTATATGTATCACCATTGGTGCCACAAATTTTTCCCTTTTTCCTTTTTAATTTTGTTCAAACCAAAAATTTGTGGCACGAAATAGTGCCACATATACATATAAGGATGGCTCCCTCCTTAGTTATAAGCAGGGAAGTATTTCTCTTTCTTTAAAATGCAACAACAATACCCTTGCATCATGAGTTATCAATCGAAGAGGTTTAAAGGGAGTAATGATTCTAAAAATTTAGCTTTGTAAGGAGTTAGTCACAAACTATCCAAGGTTCTTCATCCGTTCAGGTTTATTTCACGAAATTGAAGACTATATGGCAACATTCAAATGATTTTTTTTGTAAAGCACGCCTCAAGTCCAGGATTTAGACCAAGATTCGAAATCTAGATTTGTCCCTCTTGATCCTAACATTTTTCTTACATTCCCTACTGTCATTAAAATGCTTTTAAGAGAGTAAAGATTAGTCATACAAACCAGCATGTGTCATTTTAGCATGTTTTTGTCCTCACTTAAATGTTTTATAGGAAAATTCTTAGGAAGTCACCCAACCTAGAACTACTCAAAGTTAAGCACACTTAAATTTGGAGTTTTTAGGAATTAAGCTATTGAAAAGAAATGTGCACCTTATTGGTATAAGTAGTAACTATCAATTATATTAAGCATTTCTTAGCTTTGATTTTCAAATTCTCAAAATCTCTCTCATTCGGATGTGGTACGGTTCATTTGTGTACCCTTTGTAATCTTGGGCGTTACATGTCCACCAACTTATGCTTTAGTTTGTCATCGAAGCACATCTTATTGAGAGACATTCCACTATGTTACCATTTGTAGTGCAGGATTCGGAATCTAGATTTGTCCCTTTTTGGTCTCAACGTTTTGCCTACATCCCATGTAATTCAACCATGTTATCT
>JBBMKA010000001.1:6558902-6573902 GCA_037833695.1 Sechiopsis laciniata
CCCACTTAACTTCTTGTATACACAAGATTCCTCTTCATTTTTAAGGAAACCAAACTTTTTTACTGCCTCATCAAATCGGAGGTTCCAACTTCTTGATGCTTGCTTCAATCTATAAATAGATTTTTGAAGCTTGCATACTCTCCCAGGATTGGCTAGATCTTGAAAACCTTCCGGTTGTGTCATATACACATCCTCTTTCAAGAACCCATTCAAGAAAGCAGTTTTAACATCCCTCTGCCATATTTCATAATCATGATAGGCAGCAATCGCAAGGAGTATCCTTATGGATTTCAGCATTGCTACTGGTGAAAAGGTTTCATCATAGTCTGTACCATGAATCTGTCTAAAACCTTTTGCCACTAGCCTTGCTTTGAAAACTGCAACATTTCCTTCTTTGTCTGTTTTCAATTTAAAAATCCATTTGCAACCAATAGGCCTCACACCATTGGACAAATCAATCAAGTCTCATACTTAATTTTCAGACATAGAATCCATTTCGAATTTCATGACTTGTAGCCATTTGTCGGAATCTTTACTCTCCAAAGCTTCTTTGTAAGTAGTAGGTTCCCGATGTTCTAAAATCTTTATTTCGGAACTGTCCATTAATAAGAAATCAACGTATTTCTTTGGTGGAATTATCGACCTACTAGACCTACGTTGGGGAACAACAGGAGAAGTTTCTATATTAAATCTAGAAACTTGGCATGGATCATCTCCATGTGGGACGGTAGGAGGCACGTGAATGGAATGCACCACCTCCTGAGCATTTTCATGTCGGTCCGCCTCTGATGAAGTGTGAACCTCATCCGTTTGTTGCTCTTCTCGAACTTCATCAAGAAATATACTTTTACTCCCACTTATCTTCTTGGAAATAAATTCTCTTTCCAAGAAGACACCATCACGGGAAAGAAACACTTTATTTTCGCTTTGGTGATAAAAGTAATACCTTTTTATCTCTTTAGGATAACCAACAAAGACACACTTGTCAGATTTGGGTGATAGCTTATCAGATTGTAAACGTTTTACATAAGTTTCACAACCCCATATCCTTAGAAAAGACATTTTTGGAACTTTTCCTGTCCATATCTCATATGGAGTCTTTTCTACAGCTTTGGATGGAGCTCTGTTAAGTGTAAATGCAGCAGTCTCGAGTGCGAAACCCCAGAAGGAAATGAGGAGATCAGCAAGACTCATCATAGATCAAACCATATCTAATAGGGTTTGATTTCTCCGCTTAGAAACATCATTTAGCTGATTTGTTCCTGGTGGAGTCCATTGTGAACGTATTCCACAATCCTTCAAATGATCTTTAAATGCTTGGGTCAAATATTCTCCACCACGATCTGATCGTAATACTTTAATCTTCTTCCCAAGTTGATTCTCTACTTCATTTTGGAATTGTTTGAACTTTTCAAACGATTCTGACTTTTGCTTCATAAGGTAAACAAATCCATATCTGCTTACATCATCCGTAAAAGTAATGAAGTAATTATACTCTCCCCTAGCCAAAATACTCATAGGTCCACATACATCTGTATGTATGAGAGCCAAGAGATCATTGACCCTTTTACTAAAACCTATAAAATGAGACTTTGCCCTTTTCCACATCAAACAATATTCGTATAAATCAAATGATTCGAAATCAAAAGATTTGAGAACTCCATCTTTATGGAGCTTCTCAATGCGATTTGAGATTATGTGGCCTAATCGACAATGCCATAGGTATGTAGGGTTTGAGTAATTTGATTTATGTTTCTTATTTTCGATGTTATAGATGTGTCTATCTAAATCTAGAACATACAAACCATTTCATAACTTAGTAGTGACATAAAATATAACATTCAAATAAATAGAACAAATTCCCCTTTTTATTATGAATGAAAATCCTTCTTAATCCAAAACAGGGATCGAGATAATGTTTCTAGTAATAGCAGGAACATAATAACAGTCATTAAGTTCCAAAACTAGGCCAGACGGCAAAGATAAGCTAAAAACTCCTATTTCCAATGCAGCAATTTTTGCTCCATTGCCAACATGTAGTTAGGGGTGTTCATTGGTCGGTCGGTGTCGGTTTTTAGTGAAAATCATCACCGTCACCGATAAATCAGTTTATATCGGTAGGTTTTTGACGACTCAAACATGAATGGAAATGCCGGCCGATTATCTATGGTGTCGGTCGGTCGGTTTCGGTCGGTTATGGTAACTTGAAAGAAAAAAAAGTGTAATCGAAGAAGAAAGGAAGGCAGAACGAAAAAGAAAAGATAAGATGAAAGAAAGAAATGCTAAAGAAGTTAAAAGAAAGAAGTAAATGAAGTGAAAAAATTGGAAAGACGAAGTTGAGAATGAGAAGAGAGAAGAAAGAGAAAAGTTACATATATAAATAAAAAATTAATATATTTATAAAAGTAATGATTAGTTTTATTGAAAAAGTAAATATATATAATCAAAAATAAAAATTTATTAGTTAATTCCTTGAAAACGTAAATGATAAATAAATAAATATTAAAAAGTAATGATTTTACTTTGGAAATGAAAATGGTGCTGGCTGTCAGGCTGTCAAATGGCATGTCAAAATGTGGTTCATATATAGATTTACGATTTCTACCTGCCTTTTATATGTATGTCGGTCGGTCGGACAAAAATTTTCTTATTAGCCACTCCGACCGACCGACCATTCGGTTTTTAGACAGAAAACCGACACCAACCGTAAGACTTCAAAAATCGACCGACCGACGTTAAATTGGTCGGTTTCGGTCGGTCGGATCGGTTTTATGCTTTTGCATGAACACCCCTATACACTAGCGTGAGAGGAAGAGAAACCTTGAAATTGTTGAACAAAACCCTAAAAAGTCAAGGGAAAGAACGAAAATGGAGAGGAAAGAATCGAAATAGAAGAAACCACTTTAGAATAATTTTGAAATATTTTATCTCAGTTTTGAAATATTTTCAGTTTATTTTGGAACAAAAAAATGAGAATATGTATCAAACAACGTTTGAAAAACGAAAAACATAAACAAGAAACAAAAATGTTATCAAATCATCGCTAAAAAGAAACTCAGTATACAACAGTTTATTTCAATGTTCATTTAAAATTAAAATAAAACATCTTTTTAAATCAATTTCAAATCACAAACATTTTTTTTAACAATATATTAGAAAACAAAGAACGTGGTAATGAATAGACAAGGTTCTGAAAACAGATCAAAACTTGGGAGGAATAAAAGAAGGGAAAAGTTAAAGGTTTCCTCTGCTCACATAGTATGAAATTAAAGAGCAAAATGTTAAGATATACATATACAACCTTCAAGAGCTTACTGTTCACCAGAAAAACAATGGAATATTATTAGACAATATTGTCAACATCTCAGCAGCAAACTTATACAGTCAAGCAAGCTGAGCAGGCAGCTCATAATGCCATGTTCATTCTAGAGACTAAAAGATAACCTAAATCCTTGTCTGCTCCACAGATGTGGACATTCCTAACACACAAATCTTGAAATTAATAGTACCTAATGTTAAACTATTTGTCGCCTCTCACCTCACCTCCTGTGTCTCCATTCCTTCGATGTCTCTCGCTGCCTGGCTTAGGGACGAGTGTGGTTACCACGGATATAGTGGAGCACAACTCCGATTTCCCGGTTTCAAAAAAAAAAAAACTATTTGTTGCCTCCGGGGAAACTTCATCACAAAAATTCACTAGATAAAATGAACTCAGTTTATCAAGCTCCATGTGAATAAATAGATATAGCTCCAAATATTCAATCCAAATCAGGAGGCAAAATTGATATATTTTGTTTTCCTCGGCTCGTATAAATCATTCCTTAATCTGACTGAAGCTGATTGATCACATCATCCTTCATCTTGCACGGTCAACAGGAAAAGAATAGAATGTCCGGAAATTCACAGCTTCAAGTCAATCCCCCAATCCAACCCAAAAAAAAAATAGAAAACAACAAAACATATATATATATATATATACAGAGAAGTAAATGGCTGTGAATTAATAAGTGTCAAGTAAAAGAAGGAAGTAAACAGGAAGTTGGCTAAAAAAGATCATTAGCTAATATTCTGTCTTACAATATTGGCCTATTTCCTTTGCCAACATACACCTCTGACCTTGACAATCTGTGGGAAACCACTGCAAATCCTTCTCTTTTGCATAATACACAGCTCCTACTATCACATTAGGTTAAAACTTATTCAAGGGTGTCCAAGCACCTTTTGTAGATTGAACAAGAAAAGAAATTAAAATTCTGGCATATTCAAGGGAATTTCTCCCAGGGACATGTATATTAGATCATCATCCGCCAGAGTCCCCTGAAATAATAAGCAAATGGCAGATCATTAAACCTTTATCGAGGTCAAGGGGAAATGCCTATGAATTCATATAGTTCTAAATCACTAAAGACCCAGAAGAGGGTGGAGATGGAAGTAATTATGATGGGCCTAAAGCCTTCCTTTTTTTTTTTTTGAAATAGTACTCTTAAAACATATTATATTAACTTTTAATGAAGTAAGAAACTCACAAAAATGTGATCTTTTAAGAGGCTAAACAAAGTATCAAATAGAAGAATCTTCAATAAATGATGAAGTTGGATATAAGCAAGGAAGTACTTCTCCGTTCGGAAGAGGCATTTCATCGTGCATCGAGTTGATGTCTTCTTGAACAGAAGGACAGTTTGGAAATTCTGCTCCAAGCAACTCTGAAATCATAAGTCCATAGCCATCTTGAACATCGGGCATATCTCCGCTATTTTGTGTGTTGCTGGGAAATCCATCCAATCCAGTAAATACAGTCTCCCTCCTGAATATTACATCAATACAGTTAACTACAATGTTTGCATACAATTTAAGAATTTCTCAAAAAGAGAGAATTCTAACAAAAGGATTTGGGTGAGGTACATTAGCATATTTTAAAGAAAAAAATACAAAACCAAAGTAATATACAAATAAAAGAAGAGAGAATTTACTTTATCTCAGCATTATGGAAGGTTTTGTCTACTTGAGCTGCAGAATCATCTTCCAAATCAATAATTTCAATCTCTTTACTGCCAGCCACCACACCATTTTGACCAAATTCAGGAGCCTTGCTTATAGACAAGTCAATATCAACAGGATTCCTTTCTCTTTTTGTTTCAGAAATAGATGGGAAGATGAGAAGAGGATTGTTTTCATGATTATCATGTACATCAGAAGCCTCCATAAGGTTAAGGTCACAAATCTTAAATGAATTCGGAAAAAGCTGTTTTTCTTGTGTATAATCAACACATTGCTCACCACCCCCTTTTATGAAATGAAAACCATCAACTGAGTTCACACAATCGGCAGCTACAATAACGTCATTATCAGGCTTATTTTCCTCAGAACGTTTCATTTGATCAAACTTCAGAAGGCCAAAGGATTCATCTTCCTTAGAAGTCGTCAACGGAATCCATTCTCTTGTTTTTTTATTCCCCTCCACCACATCACTCTCATCAAAAGATCGTTTTTGACCCCTATCTTCAAACATAGAATTAGTCCTCCCGAACGTAGCAGGACTCTGGCAAGATTCTTCCTTGCTCTCATCCCAAAATGGTCCACGCTGGAAAGGTTGAGATGTCAAAGAGCTAGTTTTCTCATCAAATCTAGGGTATATCTCCTCTATCATACCAGTTTCTTCAACAGCTTCTGGTTTAGATCTTTCAGAATTCAGATGCTCAAAATCATGTTTTTTAGCTGATACAGCACCAGATAATGCACAACTGGAAGAGTTACTGTCGAGTGAAATTTCAGATTCTCTGTAAGGGCTGATATCCGAAGGCTGTTCTGACACAGTTGTAATAGGATCTATCTTAGAAACCTTGTATGCCAATGCAGAGCGAGTTTTCGTGGGGAACTTGGCAAATCTGCAGAATGCTAGAAGATCAATCTCTTGCTTCACCAAGGGATCGTCATCAACAGCTTTGTTCTGAACAGATAGTTTCTCTGCCACACAGTGTTTCTCAGTTTCACTATTATTGGTACTATTTTTCATCTCCTCAGACCCCAAATCAGTGTTAGTAAGATCATCAGAATCTTTAGCAAGTTTCTGTTCACACGGAAGATCCTTTCCAACAGCAGAAGTACTTGCCAATGGAACTACATCCTCTGGCAAAGAGTGCTTAACTAGTTCAGGTTCTGAATCCTCCGTCGCATCACCTTTTCGTCCTAACTTGGAAGGTTTAAGATCTTGCAATTCAGAACCAATTGCTTCACCACTTTTCTGTTGATTACTTAAAGCAGAAATATTATCAGTATCCTCATCAGCCTCTGTATCTGGAGAAGCTCTAGCTCTATCATTGTAATTGTTACTCCTACTGTAATCCTGGCCACTCCAATCAGACCCACTACTTCGAAAAGTCGAGGATCTTCTTCGCCCTCTCAACTGATTTCGCGATGCTGAACTATATTCATCAGATGGCTGCCTCCTCCCTGACCCGGAATCAGGTCCAACGTGTCCTGAATGCAGGGCAGCAGTAGACATTCGTCCTTCATCACGAAATGGACCAAATTCCTGAAATTCAGAAGAATCCCTCCTCAAGGCTCCACCTTGCCATTTACCAGACAAAACACTAGATGGGAGCAAACCTTGAGAAACCATATATTCAGCTGCAAGGCGACCAGCTTCCATAAAAATATCAACAGAACCCCCACCTCGTCGCGGAGGAGGCAGTGACGGGGATGATTGATATAATTTGGGATATCCCTGACCGCGCCCGAAGCCACTCGGATGATTAAAGTTGCGATAATCATTGCCATACATGCTACCATGGCCTCTAACCGATCCCTCAGGAGAGATTCGAGAGGAAGCTAATCCAACTCCCATGGAACTAGACCTAAACCCATTTCCCGTATTACGATGACGGGGATGCATAATTTCAAGAACAATCAGAGATCGGTAAAACCGTATTATTCAACTACAAAGGATCCAATAATTCCTACCTTCGCTGTGATGAAGGAATAAAAAATTTCTCTCGATCAAAAACAAAAGATTCCCTAAATTCCTTAGAAACAATCCAACACTCAATAAAAAAATAAATAATAAATAAGAGCTAGGTTCCAAATGAAGCAAGTTCTTGAAGAAACATGTTCTCTCAAATTCTATAAGTCGAACAGTATAAAGCAACAGTTCATAAGTCGAACAGATCTGAATGAAATTCGATGATGAAATCCAATTAAAATCAAACCTCTTTCAGATAACAATAACTAATCCGTCGATGATGATGATGATGATGATGAGCGAAGAAGAAGAGTTTTGTTAGGGTTTTTCCGATCGGGAAAGTGAATTACTCAAATTAGCAACAGAAATTCTTCGCAATTTCAAAACCCATTTTCTCTCCACACGAAATTCGGCTGAATTTTGCTAGGGGCGCCTCAAAAATTACCTTAAAATTTGTGATTGTAAGGCATTTTTCTTCTCCGCCGAGGACTTGGTGCTCAAAAGGCGTACGTAAAAATAAATAAATAATCAATAAGCGTAAATTAGTTTTATACTATAAATATTTAAATCAGCCAATTATATAATTTACTAAATCCAAATGTGATTTTTTTTTTTTTTTTTTTTTTTAATTCTATTGGTGAAATTCAAGAAAGCTAAAAACTAAATCCACTTTCTAAAGTTTCTAACAATAAATAAATAAATAATCCACTTTCTAAACAAAAAAATCCATTGATGCTTTGTAGAACTCCAATGCTTGAACATTATCTACTTAAGAAATACATGAATAGAGTGAGCATTGCATTTATTAATAATTAATATCGTGTAATTTATATTCTGTCATTTTAAAAAAAATAATAATAAGAAGAAAATTTATTGTTTCATTACGTTTTTTTTTAGGTAAACAATTGATTAATCCTATAAAATTCATGAGACACAACTATTATTTTGCTTAGCTAAAGTTTTATTTATTAGTTGAATGGAAAGAATTATTTTGATAGTATTTTGTATTTAATATTTTTAATCTTTAAATCGACAATATTTCAAATGGTATAAAAGTGTATTTGTGATCAAAAGATCTTGGGTTAAAATTCTGACTAACTATTATTAATTTAAAAGAATCCGAATTTAGTTATGTTCCTAAATCATTAGTGTTCGATATTAATAACTTATAGACCGTAGTTTAGTATTTTATAAGTGCCCTTAAAATAATGTGCCTAGGAATTAATTGTTGTGTTTGGGTGTGGGTGGATGTTATTGAGATCGGATGAAAACAAAATATTTTGCAATTATTTAAAACAGAACATGATTGCAATTGTTTTATGGAACTATTCATGGCAACCTCATGCTTAAAAAAAATAAATAAATAAAATATCATAACAACCCCATGTAATTTTAATAGATGAACTGATAGGCAAATTAAAGCTAATTTAAATTATTCTTGAAAAGAAAATTAACCAACGATAAAATATTGAATTGATTAATTATGGATTAATTGAATATAATTTATCAATAAAAAGGCTGAATCAGAGTTGTACTTTAATATAATTTTATAATCAAAACATTACGAATTCAAATCTTTTTCCATTATAGTTGATCTAAAAAAAATATTCATTAAAATGACATGGTTAAAGTCAATTAATATGAGTTAAAATATATCGAATGAGTCGGTGGCACGATTGATTATCTAGTTTGATGTTAATCTATTTTTACCCTACGGTCAAGTGCTCGATCCTTAGAATAAGTATTTGTAATCCTCTTCTCCCAACTTATACTAAAAAAATATATATTTATGAAATTAGTATTTGTAATCTTACTTCCCCCAATTTATACTAAAAAAAACTATATTAATAACTCCATATCATATGTTACAATAATCGAAGAACGAACTAAAATATTTCAGTGTTTAATCCAAATCGTCTGTTCCATTCTCTCTGATTTTGAATTCTACGTCAAGCTAATCTTCGATTGCTCGCTTGTTCCTTGTGGCAATCGATCATGGCGTCTTCAGGTAGCGGATTGACATTCAAGCTCCACCCTCTCGTGATTGTGAACATCTCCGATCACTACACCAGGGTCAAATCTCAGTTGAATCCGCCATCATTGAGCTGTTCAGCTTCATCCACTTGCGCCATTAGCAATGGCGCCAATGTAGCCGATTCCGCCGACCCGTCCACTTCTCCTCCCGCGCCTAGGGTTTACGGTTGCGTTGTTGGCGTTCAGAGAGGACGCACTGTGGAGATCTTCAATAGCTTCGAGCTTCTTTATGATCCTGATACTCATTCACTGGACCGCACCTTCCTTGAGAAGAAGCAAGAGCTCTGTTAGTAATTCAGAACATATCTTTCATTATTCCATTGATTTTTTTATTATTATTGTTGATTTTCTTGTTCTTGTTGATTGAATTACGCTCTTCGTTTTGAGCAGATAAGAAAGTTTTCCCCAACTTTTACATTTTGGGATGGTATTCTATTGGGAGTGATGCCCTAGAGTCTGATATGCACATTCATAAGGCTGTGAGTTACTACACCATTTAAACTTCTATCTTACTATCTTATTATTGGAACAGAATTGTTCATTCTCAAGTATAATGCGGTTATAGAATTCTTAAGCGGACTCGTAATTCCTAAAGCATTTTATTTGCATTGTTGAGAATGGTGGGTGTTAGTTTCTCTGGAGTTACATAATTATCAGCTATTTTATTATTTTAGATTGGAGTCTATTCCTGGACCTGCCCAGTTCGGGTCTGGATTCCTTTTGTTTTCGGAAACCGAAGAATCGGAGCTTCACTCTAGTATACACAGGGTAACTACGCTCGTCCTTGGGCAGGCACCAAGAAACATCAAAAGAGTGGAGACACGGTAGGTGTTTGTCTTGATCCCTTTCGAGTGGAACACTTCTTCTTGTTAACATGAAGTCCCGACATTAAATCCAATTAATATGTTAAACTTGCACTAAGCTATGTAGAACGACTCTGTATTCCTTAGCCAAAAGTAAGTAGTGAGTATCATTTGGAAAATATCAATGAGCATACAAGGAAGTGGAAAATTTTTAAATTTCCTTCATTGTAGAGAAATCTATATTACTGAGAATTCCAGTCTGTGAAGGTCATTCAAGTTTTGTAATTTGATGACTAAGATTTATAGTTTTTGTTAGTCTTAGGTGATTTTTGTTATATATAGGAGCTCCTTATTTTAGCCTTTCCCGATGGATTTAAAATCACAAATTCATAGCTTGAGAAGGCTATCGATGATAGGGGTCATCCCCTTGATTAACGACTTTTCCCTGAAGGGTATGAAAAGGGATGCCGTACAGTTATATTTTAGCCCTGAGGGTTGGGGGTGCCAGGAGTTAGGGGTGGGCTTGATGAGAGTAATGTCATGCCACTCTATTAGTATCCATCTTATAGATAAGTTTCTAGTTTCCAGTTTTTCAAATATATGTTTACTGGCCGATGTGCTTCCTGTCTTGAAGGTTTGGAAATTTATTTATTTACTAGAGTTCAGAATGTGGTCACATTTTTTCTCTCTTTCTTTGTGTTTTTTGCTCTAGGGTGCCACATTATAAATTATGATATGATAGAAAAAATTTTGAGGCCAAGCCTTTGTCTAGGTCTACTAAAAAAAACTTTGAATAATTATGCATTCTGACTCTGATTAAAGCCAATTGGAGGTACCTTCTTTGTAATCTTCCTGGCCTTCATTGGGAGGATGCATAACTTTATTTTTTTTATATCCATGAGTGTCCGAGCCAGCTTACGTGCACCTCAACAATTCTTATGGGACATATCTTCTAACCCTACAACATTTGGATGTCAAGAAAACCTGTAGGAAATTATGTATTTAGCTTTCAATGTTGGAATTCAATTTCTTACAAGAACAAGAGGAATATATAGTTTGGTAGATGCAATTGTAATTTTTTCTTGCATGTGCAATTAGAATATTATAATGGATATAACTGTACAACTAATTTTGATAAGCTTTCTACTACTTAACAGTTGATGGATATCAATGAAAGCCCTGTCTATGTTCTTCTCAATCCTTCCATTAATCACGCTCAAAAGGATCTCCCAGTTACTATATATGAGAGTGGTAATATTATTATATGTCTTGTTTCTTTCTTACTCGCATGTTTTTGTTTGCAGTACTTCATTTTCTTCATTATATTAGTTGTGTTGCCAGTTTCTGTGGTTATATGATCCTTTTTTTTTTTTGAAGAAGAAGAAGAAGAAACAGTTGATGTATGAAATTACTTCTTAGTTTAGAGTATCACCCGATGACCAGTCCATGCAACTTCACCTTTAGGGAGTCATTTACTTGAAACTCGAAACATTTCATCTCGTCCGTACTCCTTAGTTTAGAGTATGCCCAGTCTCGTGGCATTTACTGTGTAAATTAATCGTCTGTTAAATTGATTTTTATATAGAGGGGATGGGTGCAGACGATTGAAAGTAATATCTTGAAGTTTGGGCTATAAAAAAAACTATTTTGACCAAATGCCTTCCAAGGTTATTAGCATGGGGTGACCTTAATGGAGGTAGTTTTGATTTTGTGAACCAGAACCACGATCTTGCTCTTAATGCTTACATTACTCGTGAATGTAATTGATTTCTTTGAAACTTACAGTAACTTATTGGCATTGCCGCTTTGTTCCAATGGTAAATTTCCAGTATAATTTTTTTTTTTTTTTAAAGTTATTTGCATGGTGGTGTTAACTCCTGTTCTTTGTTTGTGGGGTTTCTTCAAATATAGAGCTACATGTTATAGAAGGGATCCCTCAGCTAATTTTTGTTTGCTCAAGTTACACTATAGAGGTTTGTTCGCTCCTTCATTCCTCGAGTCCTCAAATTTGTTGCAATTCTGGCTATTGAGTTTCTCGAACATTTTTCTGTTCTTACTCTTCAAAGACAGTAGAAGCTGACCGGATTTCTGTTGATCATGTTGCACATTTGAAACCATCTGAGGGAGGCTCTGCTGCAACTCAACGTGAGTGATCCAGTACCTCTATTATTTCGATCTGGGGGTCAAACCTTTGTTAGTGCTTACTCCAAAAAAGAAGGGCCATTTTGATTACCTTTTAATATAAGTGTTTTTAAAAAATATATATATATATATTTTTTAATTTATAAAAACTGTTTAATTATAATTATATGTTTGGTTACATTTCCTCCTTTGGCTTTCTTCTACCTTCAAAATGTTTCTACTAATGTCAAATCAATTTTAAGGATGACTAATAAATGTTAGATAATATGAGATTCAATCTCAAAACCAATTTGTGATAAGTGGAGTAGTCCATCTACCTTATAAATACTAGGAGGTTAAGATCCTCAACATGCCCTCTTCAAAATGGCGTCTCTTTGGGTTCACCATTCTTGTATTGGATCTCTTTTTTTTATTTTTAATTGGATCGAATATCCCTTTGGGCTTAATGAGCTCCGATACACGCTTTATATATATGTGAGTGCTTAGGTCAACTTAGACGCATTTCAACTATATTCACAGGACATATCGTTTGGTTCTACAACATTTGAATGTAAAAAAAAACACCTAGGAAATGAATTCTTAGGTACCACCATGGATTGAACTCATAACATTTTGGTTTCTTTAGGTTCTTTTGACCACAAAATTACCTAGGATGGTTAATAAACACTGAGAAATAGTAAGTTCAAATTTCTATTTAAAGCACTGACCAGCTGACCACCCCCAACTGTGGAGCGGTCGCCTGCAGTGAGATGGCAGTGGTTGCTATTGATGGGGAGGGAAAGATAGAGAGAGATTTGGAAGTTGTAGTCAGAGGGATTTTAGTCATTTTCATTTAGCAAGAATTCCAAGTTAAACACCTAAAACCCTTTATCTAACTTTGCTTCAAGTGTTTTCTCAAAATAACTGATTTCTAAACTTATTTTTTGAAATTGTTAGACACTACAAATCTTATTTAAAAGACTTTAAAAAATATTTAAAAAACACTTGTACAAGTTAATCCAAATGGGCTTGAAGAATATTATTCTTTGTTATGGTATTGATATATTTATAAGAGAAATTTCATCTTGAACGCAGTGGCCGCTCACCTTGCGGGTATTCACAGTGCCATCAAAATGCTGAACAGCAGGATCAGGATACTTCACGGTCATCTTCTGGCTATGCAAAATGGTATTTTCTATTCTTTCAAAATGGTATTTTCTATTCTTTACTATGCATAAAATTCTTATGATGAAAAAGTTGAGTATAGAAAGCAGTTTAGTCATTCCTTTCTTTTTGTCAGTTATTGTGGCCTCTGATCTTTTTATCATTCATCAGAACACGACTGCTGCATTTACTGATTTCTGATGGACTAGTGAATTCTTTATGGAGTACATAAGATTAAATGGCTCTATTCGAGATTGATTATTTCATCTGTTATTTTTTTAATCAGGTGATATTCCCTTGGAGCATTCCCTACTAAGACAAGTGTCAAGTTTACTCAGAAGATTACCAGTTACTGAATCAGAAAAGTTTCAAGATGATTTCTTGATGGTGAGTGCTCTTGCATCTCACATGCTCATTCCCCTGGCCCTGATTTTTCCTGCAGTTAAAAACTTAAATATTTACACCAAGAAGGACAATGATATTAGACTATAAATAAGAAAGGGTGAAGTGACAACTGACAAGCATATATTGAGAAGCATTGAGATAATGGGTATATCTAGGGCTTGAGATTCTCAAAAGGGAGGGTCCAATACCTTGAACGCTTGGTTTATTCTATTATAATACATATTTGGTTCGTACAATTTTTTTAGATATTACATTGATTTCGTGATTAGATATTCTTACTTCCATAATCTCTCTCATTTCAGGAATATAATGACACAATGTTGATCACGTATCTAGCAACGTCCACTAATTGCTCAAGGTTTGATATTTCTGTTATTGGTGCATACTTTTTGTTGTACTGTATGAATGCAAAAACTTTTAGCTTTTTTGCTGCCTTGGTTTTTTTTTTTTTTTTTTTGTCCATTGACAGCATATTCCCATTGTGAGAATGTCTAGCATTAAGTTGATATTATATACTTCTATTATGATTTCATGGCCTGCTTGTTGAAAGCATAAATGTTCTTTTATCTGCTAATATCAATACTTTTTTTCCATCTTCGCCCTTCACGGATAATGCTATTCTTCCAGTGCAATGAACGAGCTGATTGAAAAATTGAACACTGCATATGACCGGCATAGTCGAAGAGGAGGGGGCCGAACAGTTTTTATATGAGAGTTCCTTGGAGGGACCAACTATATTGCAGAAAGTTAAGGTAGGATTTGAGTGATTCTGGTAGAGGATGGTGATATAGGAAATTTTTTCTCTTTTTTCCTTTTTCCTGTTTTCTTTTGCTCTTAATTCTTATTTATGAATGCTGTAGAAGTGAAAATGCTTTGAACATGCCTGAATTTTCTCCCCTTCCACTCATGGACAGCTTAGCAATAGAGGATGCAGTATGTAATGTGAGAGATTAGTGGGCTAGCCTGAATAGAAAGGGTAGACCCAGTTGAGTGGACTATAGACTTTCCTTTCATACCTTTTCATTTGATATTTTTTCTCAGTTTGAAGATAATTATTCTCCAGTAGTAAGTTCTATAAATATAATAGATGATCTTGCCCAAGTGGGTTGTGACCTATATCCTTGACCTAGAGGTCTCATGTTCGAATCCTCAATCTCTAATATTGGTGATCGACTATGTTCGAATCCCCAATCTCTAATATTGGTGATCTTATAAAGTATTATAATGATGCGTCTCCAAGGGATGACGCAGTGGTTAAAGACTTGGTTTTGAGGGTATGCTCCCCTCAAAGTTCCGAGTTCGAGTCTCCCGTGTGACATTATTCCTTCGATGTCTCCGGTGCCTGGCCTAGGGAGGGCCTGGTTACCTTATTTCAAAAAAAAAAAAGTATTATGATAATACCAAAGATGCACTTTAACACAATGTGATTGCATGACGGCTATGGTTGGAGTGAATGAAATAAACTTCCAAGTTAACTGTAAAAGCCAATTGATTTAGAAATAGGTGAAAATAACT
>JBBMKA010000001.1:6575262-6588437 GCA_037833695.1 Sechiopsis laciniata
ACGGTTTTAAATATTTATTTGTTAAATAATTGATGTAACAATGACGCATACTACCCGCGAAAGAACTAAATAAATTAGTGGCTGCAACTGTTTAACCTTAAAAACGTTAGACCACAAATTGGAATTTACAAATTTTTCGTGTTTCATATCTTACAATATATTTAACTTCTCTTGTGAATGTCAACCAAATTTTAAAAATAAAAATAAATTTTTGGAAGCTACTTTTTTTTTTCTTCTAAATTTTGGTTTAGTTTCTATAAATATAAATAAGATGTAAATATTCATATAGAAAAAATATATAGTATAGTAGTTATTATAGATTTAAATTTCAAAAATAAAAAATAAAAAATAAAATGATTATCAAACGAAACTATAAGATAAAAATTATTTTTTCACAACTAGGCAACTAGTTTTTAATAGGCAATAGGGTTGAGGACGGAAGAAATAAATAGGCAACTAGCAAACAAATGCAATAGGATCAAACAGAACCAAAAAAATTTCTATCCACAAATAATTGGATGTCATAAAAAAAACAAAATTTAAAAAACAAAACAAAACAAAAAACACTTCCCCTCAAACAGAAGGAAAACAGTTAAAAAAAAAATATATATATATATTAAACACAGAAACCAACTCAACTCAAAACAACCACTTTCAACGGATTTTTTTTTTTTTTTTTCATTATTAAAATAATAATAATAATAATAATCCTCCATGGCAACAGCAGCACCATCTTACAAGATATTTTCCATGGTGGGTTGAAAAAAAGGCAAACAAACACATTTAAAGGTTTCAAGGAAAACAAGTAACAATATGGAATAATCCGTTCAGAGATGTCAATTCTTTGATATTTGAACAAGGGATATGATCAT
This sequence comes from Sechiopsis laciniata, assembly GCA_037833695.1. Classification (NCBI taxonomy): domain Eukaryota; kingdom Viridiplantae; phylum Streptophyta; class Magnoliopsida; order Cucurbitales; family Cucurbitaceae; genus Sechiopsis; species Sechiopsis laciniata. Next base: position 6,576,135 of record JBBMKA010000001.1, read on the forward strand.
TAACAACATGGATAGAAAGAAATAAGAACCAAGAAAACTATACAAACCTCCACCAATTTTGTTTTTGAATAGAGAGTTGTTCTTTCCTCGGTCAACCGTACCGCCCTAAACCGAAGAATCCACGTTTTAATCGGTTTTTCGTTTGCTTCACATTGGTGCTCTTGAGACCGCAAAATGGGAAAGAACTATGTATGTGCGCGGTGTAGCTAGTTAAATTGAATAAAAAAATGATGTCCCCAAGCTTAAACTTGTGACAGGATGCTAAGGAGGAACCATTGCCAATAGTACCACTTATCTCTTCTGGTTTTTAATACTAATAGTATCAGTCAGTTCGTTAATGTTCAACCCAAATTCAACAACGACAACAGAAACCAACCAAATATAATCGATTTTCTTTACTTCCAACCCAAACCGACCGAGCTAAAATGGTTCAAAACTAAATAAGAGGCGTTTTTTTATCGATTTAAACAGTTCTATTAGTTTAACATTGCACCCCTATTGAAATCTTTAAAGAGAAACACAAACAAGAAGGAAAATGCTATATTTGAGTTATGCACAAGGGAATGTGTTTAATGTTTTCTACACTTTGATGTCATGGAAAACAATGTAATGGTTAGCAACTACTTCCTACCATACTTACAGAGCATCAAACCCACAACCACCAAAATATCAGAATTCATTGTACCTGATTCATCCATCAAATACAGTGATATCTATAAGAGCTTAAACTGCCAAAAGCGAGTTGAGCCTAACGGTAGTTAGCATGTATCCTAGACCTAAAGCGGGTTGAGCCAAGGTTCGAGTCCTTTGTTGTAACAAAACAAGAGCTTAGACTTAGCTATATTTCCAAGTTATGACCGTGGCAACACATCCAGGCATGATGGGTCCATCCAAGGCTGAAAGTTATCCTCGTGTGACAGATTCTGACAAAAAAGTCACAAAATGTCTCAGATTGCAATATTTTCTTAAAAGATTATAGACATTAGTCAACTAGCATGATCGATAACTAAGAGGTTGCAAGTTTAAATCTCTCATCTCCAAATGTTGTTGGTTAAAAAAAAAAGGTTATCGCAACAAAATTGTCAAAGAATGAACTCACTACGACAAGGTAACAAAAATTATTAAATGGGGTTGCTACAATGTGGCTAGCTCTTAATAACAATCGGATACAAAATTAAAATATTTTCGTGTAGTTTCTCTCATACACCAAATAGAGTAAAATTGACAACCCTTCCACAATTTCCAAGTCTCCTCCAATAATTTCAAGGTTAATATATATATATATATATATATTCCCCATGTTTCCTCTCTTTTTGTTGACCAAGATGGAGACATTTATATTCTTTTACCTCTCGATTATCTATTTCCCTTTTGCAACCCTAGAATACATTCGACTTTTAACATTATTTCATTAAGTGCCCATTAACTACCATTATAATTGCTGAAGACGTCTATTGAAATGAAAATGTTCCACAATTATATAAAAACTACCTGCAACCAAAAGAAGAAGCCACGCAGTAGGTTCAAAGTTCTGGGGCAATCATATTGAACTGATTGAATTTTCATAGCAAGATCTGCCAAAACAAGCAGAGAAGTGTTACGCAAAATTGGCTCAATGCCGACAAATATAATCAATCCAATATTCAACAATTCAGACAATTATATTTGCTTGCCCTATCTACTGCCGTATAAAAGGCAATTAAAATTGCAAATATGAAATATGAAAGTCTAAGCAAATAAATTAATGGAACAGAAAAAGGAAATTTATTTGACAAACGATATCTATACGTCCAAAGGTTCATTTAGCACTTTTTGGGTTAAAAACAAAATATCAAATCGAACTAGAAGATTAGAAGAGTGAAAATAATGTCATCTGGATAACTTGATAACTAGAAGATTAGAAGATTAGTAGAGTGAAAATATCTATACATCGTCGAGAGCTCTATGGTGATGATCAATGATGCTATCATTGAACCTAAAATGACTTTTCATGTCTTGATAGGAATCCGTTCATCTTGTTCTATAAATTTACAGAGTCGTTTTAACTTATTACTTTTTTTTTTTTTAAATTTTAAGATCATCTTCTTATCCCAAGTTTTTTTGGTATTCTGAAATAGTGTCATCTGGATAACTTGAGATTGAGAAATTTTTTTGGTGCAGATTATGAAAATAGAATCTGGTAAAAGTATCCATTCGGGGTTAATAGATCCTCCCTTAGGATAAACCTCTGCAGGAAGTGGCATTCATGGAGGACTCTTTTTTAAGGAAAATGGATGGGGTGTTGAAAATACTAGTTATTTCCACATATGACTATTCTATAGGAGAAATGTGTAGCTCATTAAGCCTTTTAGCACATGAAGAACATTGATGAAAAATAAAATCCAATCAAATATAATTCCAGAAGAAAACTATATTGGAATTAAAAACACTCACCACCATAGATAAGAAGGTATGAATCGGCTTGAGATTCCAGTGTATATGGTTTTAGCGCTCTACTACGTAATTCTCTATAACGGACATGTGACCTGCGGCAACTTACTTCCTTAAGTAAAAAGTCATACTCACGTTGGTCATACGGTTTTTCAAGAACTTTCATGAGCCTCTCCCTGAAATTGGAACTTCTAGCACTCTGAAGAAAATTCCCACTATCTACATCCATCTGAAAAGAGAAAAAAAAAACTATCAATATATGACATAGAACAACTACATAGACAAAGAACTATATCTCTTAAAATATCTCGAACTATGTTGTCTTACTACTACGAATACTCAGTACGGGGGTCTTGTCATTATATTTTCGTATTAGGCTTTACCAAGCATTTTTGCATTCTTATCTCTTAATGAAACAGATTGTCTCCTTACTTCATGAATGTAGCTAACACAATATTAGTGAACTATTAAATCTATGTGTTCTATATCTCGTATTTTTTAATCCTTGGTTTTTTTTTTACGGTTCTTTCATAACAATATCCGTTGCCAATAAAATACAGAGAGATCATAGCGCTAGAATTAAATATACTCACAGTGGGATGAACATATTCTCTCCCAAATGAAACACGGCGGCTCTTACATGGATGAGTGTCCTTCATCACCAATTCTGAACTGGAGGTACTTTCGTCGTCCTCATATACTACTGGCCTACCATATGCTGGCGAAAATATCAATCTACGACCATCATAATGAAAATTTGTCAAAAATGTCTTATAGTCTTCGTCAACAATAACCGAGTCGAAATCATATCTGGAAAACTGCTTGGCAGAACTAAGACCTTGACTGTGCATTGTGCTTGAACTTCCATTTACCCCATGAGACATAGGTTTTGCACATTCTTCCTCAAACAAAGGAACCCGGCTTTCTAACTCATCTTTCTTTGAAGAATTCTTCAAGATCCTGGTAGTTCTTCCAGGCATTTTACTGCTCTGATCATTCTTCAAACTCGATTTCTCTTTTTCCTCATACTTCACATACATCTTCATCCCATTAACTAACGGAATTTCAAGCTTATAGGCTTTCCCCTCTGCAGTCAAATGCTGAAAGAACATCTTATAAACAGGATCATCTTTTTCATCGATCGAATTACACTGTGAAGTCCAATTATAGTCATTACCAAAACAAAAATTCACAGGTTCAGCCTCAATAATCGCATCACTGCTATTCTCAAACTTAGGCGATTCAAAAAAGAATCTCCGATAATCGTCATCCAATTCATTTAGTTTATCATTCTTCAAAGTTTTGAAACAGAAATTCTTACACTGTTGATTCGAAATTGCTCTTCTCTTCAGTCGCCTATCCAATCGCACATCCAGCGAATGATCAACAATACTCCGGTCAACCATTGCATCAAAACCTCACTGAAAAACTCTTAAACAACTGAAAAATCGCCTACGAAAAGCTACAACTCTGTTTCATCGTCTCTACAGAACACAAATTCTTCGACCTACTACTAGAAGATTGTTAAAGAAGATGAAGAAATCTAGTACCTATCTGATGTTTTCAACTCGCAATTTGTTCTATTGGCGCCGATTCGTTCTCCGGCGATCTTCTGTGGAATCTTTGTGGAACGAAGCTGTGCCCTAATTGTCTTCTTCTTCACGGAGATCCTTCTTCTGGTCTTGCCAGTTTGATGTTTACGGTTCTCATCTGAGTATTTTTTGCATGACAAAAAAAGTGATGTTTCATCTCACCCACTTCAAATATTAAACTAAAAAATATGAGAAAAATGCTTTTTTGGAAAAAATATCTTTTTAATCCTTACCTTTTAGCTTAAGCTTCATTTTCGTTTCTATGCTTTAAAATCAAACATTTTTATTCCTCAAATTTCAATAATACTACATTTTAGTCCTTGAGATAACAGAGTTTCTTAGGAATATGCTAAATTGAAAAAATATTTACAATATTAGGCAAAGAAAAAAAATTTAGCAATCATAGTTATAGATATTAATAATTATACGGTATTATTAATAAAATAATAATGTATAATGAGTATCATAATACCATATTTTTTATTATGATGCAAATATTTTTAAATTTGACTAGATTTATAATTATTTGGTTAGAATGAGTTATCTATTACAATTTTCTTTATGGTGCTTACATGGATTTATTTATAAAAATAATAATTAAAATAGAAATTCAAAACACTTACCAACTTTTTATATTTTTAATTATAAAAAAAAAAAATCACATTTTAAAATGGAATAAACATGATGACTTTTCATGTTCTAAAAATTAATGGCATATTTCATCTTCTAAGAAAACTCTAAAGCCAAGTGAAAAACGAATTCCTCAAGTTGAAGCTAACGAAAATGAAGATATTTCAAACCAAAATTAAAATAAATTGAATCCATAAACGATATGAGCCAAACACGATGATTTCGTAAAGCACGACAAAAACAAACTTTTAATCAAATTTAAGTCTATTCTTACTCAAATTTCTTACAATGTATTCCACATTTTCTATAAAGTATCGATCTTTCCTTAAAAAAAATGTGAATACTAACTAACTTTCAAAAACAAAAAACAAACTTTTGGAAGCTACTTTGTTTTTGTTTTCAAATTTTGATTTGATTTTTACAAATATAAGTAAAAGATAGATATACAAGTAAGAAAAATATATGGTAAGATAATTGTTGTAAGCTTAAATTTCAAAACCAAGAAACAAAAAACTAAATAATTATCAAACGCGACCTAAAAATGTGAATTTATCATCCCATCCAAAATCATTTGAGTCAGAAACACAAACGCAAAAAGCAACGAATCAAAGGAATCCGCCATTGAAATAGATGGAGATACCACATGCCAAGTCCCTTCGGTGGTGATGTTTAAAATAATTTCACATTTCTAAAAATAAATCGTTCAATTAATTTTTAGAAGATAAAAAGTCATCATGTTTATTCAACTAAAAAAAAGTTTTTTTTTATAACTAAAAATATAAAAAAGTTGGTAAGTGTTTTTGAAATTCCATTTTAATTATTATTTTTAGAAATAAAATTCATGTAAGCAACTTAATAACCACATCATCGATTTATTATATTTTTAAAAAATTGTAAGTGTTTTTTATTTCAAATTATTATTACTGTGGACAAAAACTCCAAATGTAACAACTTGCAACTTTGTTTACCTGTGATAGTCATTATAGGTTCTTGGGGTTGATTAATTTGCTTTAGATTAATTGGAATGATTTTGGCAATTCAAACTAGCTTGAGTTGGACTATACAGTTTTAAACTCGATAAGATAATATATTATATCAAAGCAAATTATCAAAATATGTAAACTTTAAATGATTAACTTTTTAGCGTATATATTTTTTTGATATTCGTCATTGTGCGCGTTAACTATTCCATGCATTCATATGTCAAGTAAATTCGTAGAAAACTAATTTTTAAATAAATAGTCATCATAAATTGAATCTTTCACTTCTTAATTTTCAAGATTTTTTAACTATTAGGTCACTCCATGACGATCATTATTAACTTTTTAGTATATTTTAATCACTTTATGACATTACAAAATTAAAATAAAGATGAGAGTTCATAGAAGGTAATTAACTATTTATAAAACAGACCAATAAGAAAAACAATCCCAAAAAACTCGAACATACTACATACATAGAAATGTACATCCATGAACAATATTGGACATACAAAAATTATCAGCCAAACAAGCATTTTCATATCGATTGAATAAAATTCCATTTGCGTTCTGGCTTTCTTTGAACAAGATACATCCGATAATATTTAGAAGTTGGGGACTCGAACCTTCCAATACATGTCAATTACTGATGAACTTTGATGAACTTTAACTCACTTTTTGACTTTGAACAAGATACATAATACCTCTGTCTTAAGCAAAGTAACCAAAACAAATCATAATGGCTATGAGACCTACTTATGTTTTATTTCACACAGCAATCCTTACAAGCAGCCGTATTTACCTGTTTCGACATGTAAGCTTCATAGATTTCCACAACGAGCCGTGGATCCTTCTCGACGAGCTCCGTATACTCTTCCCTTTTGGTAAGCTTGTCCATGTTCTCAATAATCACCGCCAAAGCTGCATCGATCATATGCTTGCCATTGTGCTGATGGGCAAAGGTATAATTGAAAACTGAGTTGTCCCAATTCAGTTTCGATATCAGGAACTTCTCACAATGTGCCTTCAGATGCTTCACTTGGTACTTTTCAGCCAAAACTAGAAGGTCATAAGCCATTAGTTCATCAAGACAGGCCTCTGCTGTGTACAGATAATTAACAAAGGCTCGGAGGGCATCGAATGAAACGTCGCTGATCTTTATGGTACCGCTTCGGCTTTCCTCCATTTCGTTCTCAAGCATAGCTTTGAAAACTGGGGAGCGACTCACCTGAAGGATAAATGAAAATGAAAATTTACGATAAGGAATGGCATTCTCCCGTCTATACTAAAACAATACTCCTGACCAAAACACGAAAAGCTGGTAAACTTATATGCAGATGTATATGGAACTCATCTGAATAGTATTCCACCTTTAAATTTTCTAGGAAATAATAACACCATTCAGAGATGATATGCAAGAGAATTACACAGGACCAAACTAAATTCTCAGAAACCAAGTCCTTAACATTACTGAACTCCTATCTTGGCCATGTTTTCTCCCATCTCATAATTGTACTAAATTTATAATCATGTTAAGAGTATTCATCTACCAAGATACAAAAGAGAGAAGCAGAGGCCTCTCATCTCTCGGTTAGATTTCGTTCAGGCAGATAAAATATCTAGGGAGAGGCATCTGAATAGGTAATTTGAGTCAAAGATGACATTAAATTATAAAATGAGTTCTTTGGGAGTGAAAGAAGGAATTTGATTCATGGAACTGATAATCCACATTTAGATAATTTTAGTTGCTAAAGCAATATATTGATGGGGCTAACTGCTAAAAAAATAAAACTCAGGTGATTCTGTGAAGCAGAAGGAACATGGAGACAAAACATGTAATTACTCTCGAACCTCTCCCTAATACACCTCAAAATATCACATTTCTCTATTGTTCCTCACAACTCAGAAGTTCTAAGAGGGGGGAAAAAAAGATGCACACTGAAGGAACTCTTGTTATCTCAAGAAACACCTCCTCCTCCCTCGAAGACACAATTTGTTATAAGCCAACTACATCCAAAAGCCTTAAGATGTCCTAAATTGAGCCTGCAAACTAACAACCCCAGAGAGTATGCTCCATATCCTCTTAAGACGCTGACAAGATTAAGACACTACAATTGAAAAGCCAGCACAAGATCCCCCAACCAAGAGCCTTTCCAAGACATGATTCTTTTTTTTGGAGAAGAAACAATTTCTTTCTTTTTTTGGACATGAATCTTGTAGTTGTACCATTACCCACATTTAGGTCACCCAAGGATTGGATTGATAAACTGGTGTACAGTTTAAGATCCGAGAGCTACAATTTCAAGCTCTCCCCAACACTCTTGAATGATCGATTTATTCCAATCAAACCCACACCTACTGGTAATGATTTTTTTTTTAAAAAGACTTCCTATAAAAACCCCAAATGCATTTAACCGTTAGGGGTGTATTCTTCCTCCTTAGATTTCCATGACTTGTGGCCACTAACACTAACGCCCATGCTATAAAATTTGTAACCAATCAACCATGTGCTGTACTCCCTTTATTTCCACCCCATATCAAGGACTTGTACATTTCTTCAACATCTAAGCTAATCCACAACCTCATTAGCAATCAAAGTGGATTGTAGGATAAACTAGCAGAAGCATTCAACTAAGCTCAGGCAAATGTTCATCCCTTCAACTTGTTCCCATGATATATGTACTACAAAATCAACGCAAAATTGCATATGTTAGTGAAGTTTCTTTCTAATTAATTTAGTCATACTTGGTTATCAAAATAATATCAGAAGAAGAATGAGAAAATTATATGAACTTCATTGAACAGAAGGCTTAAAATCCTTTTCGTCTAGCAAGGGGAAAATATGTAGAAACATGACTTTATGAAAGGGATGAAAGATAATAATAATGATAAAAAGAATAATAGATAACAGAAAAGAGTAAACAAATTACCTTTTTTTTTAAAAAAATCACGTCCGTCCCTAGGCCAGGCACCGTGATATTTTGAAGGAATGAAAACACGGGAGGTATCTACAAATTAATGTCACATGTGGGTCTTGACCCTGGGACCTTGAGGGGAGCACACCTTCAAAGCCCAAGCTTTCGACCACCACGCCGCCGCCAATGACTTGCAAAGGGGTAAACCCCCCCATTTCAATGCTTTTTTTCTTAAAACAACATGCAATGACGAAGCCATAATTACCAAATAAAAATTTTACCTCTGCATATCAAACTCAGGTCTTAAACATCGTGATCAAATCAACAAGTCATAAATGGCAATTCAAGATCCCAAATATTTAGCTATATTAAGCAACATTGTTTTTTCAAAACATGAAAACCCTTGCAATTCGTAGGATCTTTCACATATTTGCACAACAAATTCAAAGCTTATTGCACCAATGTTAATGAATTTGGCAGTCATCTAACTCTCTTAACGCTTCTTCATAACTGAAATAGAAAAGACACTTGGATTCTAACAACAAGTGGTCATCTAATGCTAAACAACACAAACCAGACGAGAACCAAAAAAAAAAAAAAAAACTAGAAAATAGTGTAATAGCAGAGTATAACCAAGTAAACCTGTAAAATCAGTACTAACCAAAACAGCTTTATGAGCCGGCAAAGGCACGGCGTATCCCTCATGCTCATCGCCGGCGGCGATCAAAACAACATCCGTAAAGCAAGGAGCATTGGACCTGTTATGAAGATGATCGAGAGGGGACCAAAACCTGAGGAACGCGACTTTGGCTTTCAAGTCTTCGATCTCGCGCTTGAGCTCTTCCTCGGTCTCGTTAGCTTCGTCGTAGCACTCCTTGCAGGTTCCGGCGTCGGGGGACTGGTAATCCTCCATACACGACAAACACTTCATCGTTTCGTGATCGGATTCACTCTCTGAGTCCGAAATGGCTCTCACGCACCGCCGGCGATCCATCGGAAAGTTTGCCGCCGGCTCTGCGGTTCGATCGGAAGAGCTTCAAAAGAGAATGGTAGTTGATGAGCGATTCGATCGATTTGTGCTCTGAAGAAAGGAATAATCAATTACAAAGTGGGATCAACGAGAAGACAGTGGCGTCTAGGACCACAAACTACGCTGGATTGTTGGCGCATTAGGGTAGAGTTTTAAAAGCCTTTTTTTTTTTATCTATTGAGTGAGGACTTATTTTTATCACCTACAAAACAGGTAACCGTCAAAAACTCGTTTGGGTGTCCATTATTTGGGAAAAAATTAGAGATAATAGTTTATTTTTGTATGAATTTGAAATGAAAAATTATTTTTGAGAAATTGAAATTTAATGATTAGAAGTTAGTGATAAAAATGAGTTATTTTTAATAATTTGAAATGAATAATTATAAATAAGTGATTAAAAACGTTTAGTTATTTTGAGTTGTTATAAATGAATGATTAAAAATGAGTGATTATAAACAATAAGTTATTTTGAGTAGTTAAACATGTGAAGTTATTTTGAATAGTTACAATAACTTGTTTTGATGCACGATTTTATGAGTAATTAGTAAATGTTTAATCTAAATTATCTTTAAATTTGACAAGCAAACAACCTATTCGCTTCAAATTTGAACACTTTTACTGTAATATTAGTCGAGACACGCGCAAAGTGGCTCGAACAGTCACAAATATAAACAAAATGAAAAAAGTGTATTTTTCTAGTTTGCATTTATATTTGTTTTCTTTTGAAAACTAAATTCACTTGAAAAAAAAAAAAAAAAGCATTCTTGAAATCACGTGTTCAATTTTTGAAACTCAAGAACCAATTAAAAATTAGGTCTCAAATTTAATAACTATACAAAAAGTTTTTTTTTCATGTTAAAACGTTTGCTTTTTGCTTTTTTTTTTTGTATTTTTTATTTTTTATCAAGGAAACATATAAGTAAGCTGTATAATTTGAGAGATTATACATGATTAAATCTCTCAAATTCATTATCTGGTCAAATAAATTAAATAAAACTGAATATAGTATTATATTAATCTTTGTTTTCAATGATAAAAATGATAAACTATAAGTTTTTCGAGATTAAAATATCATTTTAATAGTCATGGAACAATATTAAAATAAGACAATAAATATAAGACTGGTCTAAATGCAAATCTATTGAGTCCAACCTCAAGGCTCAACATAACTGACCAGATGTATGTATATGGATGCATAAAACATGTAAATGCATCCCTATACATACATAGAAATTAGAGTTAAATTTACAGCAAATAATACAATGAACACCAATACTTTATTAGGTGCTTAAACTTCCAGCTGTTACACAATATTGCTAGATCTATACTCTAAATCAGATGCAAATGATAGACCTAAACCAAAATCAAACCAAATAGAGATGAATCATAAACAAAAGTAAAGAAGGATAATGGAGAAGAGATAACACACCGAATTTAAGTGGTTCGAAAACATCCTTATTCCACTGTTATGAATCGATTCACCATCAAAATCTCATTGCTAAGATTGTATAAGGGCTCTCAAGATTGCTAGAGTTCCTAACTCTCACTCTCAAAGAAGATGAAACCCTGTTGAGAATCTCACATTGATAAGGTGAGGATATCTCCTAGTGTTTATAAGGTAGGTGGACTACTCCTCTCATTACCAATTGGTTTTGAGATGGATGTCCACACTATCTAATATGGTATCAGAGCCCATTAAACTCAAACGGGTATTCGGTCTAATGAAAATGAAATTGAGATTCGATTCAAGATTGATAGCCCAACAGAGGCATCATTTTGAGGGGACATATATGTTGAGAATCCTACATTGATAAGGTGAGGATAGGAGTAGGTGGACTACTCCTCTCATTACCAATTGGTTTTGAGATGGATGTCCACACTATCTAATAAACTCCCAAATTACCTTTTATACGAGTTCTTAAACACATCTCTCATGATTAGTAAAACTAACCCTTAATTGATCAAAGTTAAACATTAACTCATCTATGGATTAATATATGTTGTGTAATTCACCTATTACACCATACATATAGAAAATTTGCATATTTTTTAAGCACCATGTCACTTTTTAAACTAGGGTTCCTATTTTTACCTTCCATTAATTAACATACAAAAGTTTATTAATTTGTGTTGTACTTTCTTGAGCTTACATTTCGATAAACATAAAACCTGATTTTTAAAAAAATAAAATAAACATAGAAACCTAACAAAGCCTTCGAGATCACAATAGTTCAACTAGTGTGGTCAAAATATGCGAGAAAATCGAGAAAGCCATTTTATTTATGCTCAAATTAAGACTATCAACACAATAGTAACATGTATATGCTTCAACAAATTAAAAAAAATTAGGGATGATTTCGGTTCAACTTTTGTCGATTTTGTACCAAACCGACAACCGACCGATATAGTCGATTTTCAAAAAATTGATCCGATCCCATGTCTAATAAAGGATAGAACCATTGGTTCGGTTCGATTTTAGATCCGATCCGATGTCCGATTATTTTTAATATATTAAAAATATTTTTCATAAAAAATCTCATCAACAATAATATTTTTAAAGGTCGGAAGTATTTTTTAACCTACTAAAAATTATTTAAGGATGTTTTTTATTCAAATAGGAGGGAATTAAAAAAATCTTCAACACTTTACAAAATCTTCAAAATAATGGAAGGAAGATAACTTTATATGATTTATTGACAAAATATATATTTATTTGTAATCTCAAA